>MU228540.1:942091-954434 GCA_018584345.1 Thuja plicata
CATTTTGGGAGTTAGAGTGTACCTAGGAGTCACTTGGGGATCCTAGGTGTTGATGAAATATTTAATGATCTATAAAGGTCCTAATGAATGTAATATGGACAATAAAGCCATTAAAATGATGTAAATGCACTAAATGTGCTAAAATGATGTAATGTTGCCTTATTGGCAAAATCTAGCCTAGGAAGGATTAGTAGTGGGTTTTAAGGTTAGTATAGGTCTAATACATTAGGATTGAATCCTAAAGAGGCCTTTAGAAATTATTTTAATAATAAAAATTCAAAATGTCAAGTAGGGGTCGAAGTTGACAAGGTAGTTGTCAACTAGACAACTTTTACAAGTTTGTAATTTTGTAAACAATCAGTTTTGACTGTTGTAGGTAGTTTGGAGATGGTTAGTTGGGTGGTTTTTAGTTTTTAGAGAGTTTGAGGATCCATTTAATGAGGATCCACGTGAGTTTTGGAGGTGTGGAGGGTGGTGTGTATTGGAGATCATGTGAGATGGTTTTGAATCAATAAAAATAATATTCTTGCAAACTGTGTTATTTAGGCCCGTGGGTACAATCCTGATCTAGGGTACTTTGAATGCTTGGAAAAATGTATTTTTTGATTGGGAAATGGATTATATTTATTTTATATTGATTGGTTATCATTTCCATATAGATAGATTGTTTTTTTGTCAAGTTTTGAAGCAGGTGATATAAGTTTATTGTTGACTGTTCCTAGACTTTGTTTGCAATCAGCAATTGTCTATTTTGAAGTTTTAATGGATTCTTGACTCTCCCACCCTTTGTGGTTAATTTTATTGGTGGGAGGAGTCTAAAGATATGTATTATATCCTTTTATAATGATTTGGTTTCAGGAATGTGCAAGGATGTGATGGAAGAGAGTAGTTTGTTGAAAAAATGTTGAAGATGACTGTCTCAGAAAAATGCAGTTCGGTGCGAGGGTCATATATACAAAGTTAACCATTGGATCATTCTAAATTTGAAATATGTTAGAGAGAATCAAATTCCACACATCCTCACTGGAGGGATTTTGAAAATAATCTTTCTTTCAAAAATTATAGATGTCTGTTTACGGGTCTATGCAAGGGGCAGTGACAAGGGAGTCAAGTAAGGGTTTTTGAATGATTAAGTTGAAGGGATGAATCCAATGGATGGATTGAGGGATATTGGTGATATTTAAAAGGTGTAGAGTGGGTGGTGGCATAATAATTTGTTTTTTCACTCTGGTAGGTTGAAGTGTGGATTGGATCAAAGGCAAGGCATTGATCCTTGGGAAGGTCTAGTCGATCTTGTGTGTAGAAGACTTGTGAAGTCCCTCATAACTTGCAGAATAAAGTCCACCTATCCCAAATCTGCATCAAATTCCAATCAAAGAGAAGACCTAAAAGGGAAAATATTACAGCCAAAGCTTATCTCATCTCAACTCTTTGAAGCCATCTTAATAGGACATACTAGTTTTCGAAGGGAAGATGGTGAAAAATGAGTACTCAAAGCAGCAGTACTGCCAATCAACTAGGAAAAAGTGACACCCAAAAACATTGCAGATTTCTAGAGTTTATGCTAATTTTTTTTATAGGGAACAATGATTAAAAGCCTATATGGTCATCCAATTTAAGTAGAGAACAATGATTAGAAGCCTATATGACCATCCTAGTTAAATCATCTTGCAAATTGTGCTATGTGTGACAAGTTCAATCATTAGCACAAGCTATTTTAACTACCCAAATATATTACACATCCCTACATTGGAATGCATGACAAACTCTTATCGTCAAACTGTGACAGTCAACACATTCTCATGGAACAGTCACTCAAACACCCTATCAAAGGGTCCCTTTTCCACTATCCACTATCTACTTAAAACACCTTGTGGACACACCATCCTATCTTTCCAAACCCATTCCTCCTTCACAAACTTCCTTAATACATTAATAGAGGAAATTTATTACCAAACTTCCATGTCACTATCTTGACAGACTACAGTCACTTCTCAGTGCTCCAAGCACGTGCACAAACCAGCATGCCTCCCTGAAAACTTTGTGGACATTATATACAGACTCTCCCTTCTTCACATAACACAAAATGATGTTCTATTGGATGTAAAAGAAATAGAAACTACATCTTTCCTGTCACAGGTTTCCCTAAACAAGGGTTTGCAACAGTCAACAAGAAACTATTAAATATTCCTTATAACTCAATGAAATAACATGCCACCAAGATTTAAATAGAGGAATTTAAATGCACCAACATATCCACTGATGGAATTTCAAATAGACATCAAATGAACCAAGAAATTGATAATGTTATCAGACTTTTTGAGACTGTCAGAACATTGAAATTTGCAGAAAACTTGTCTTTTATTGATCTCAATCACCATACATCGACTCCTCTACACTTTTGGGATTTTTTACAATATATTTATGATTGTCCCAACCATGGGAACTGAAAAACCACTTAACTACCTCCCTAACGTGACTGTTCCTTATTTCTTATTAACTGTGACAGCAAGAACGTTTTATTTTGTTAAATAATGGATGAAAATGGAGATTTGGAAGCTTTGTGAGACTATAGAGGGATGTAACGAATCTTTTAAAGATCTCTTCCATTGATCCTTAAGGAATTTTTATTGGTTTATCCTTGTTGGGAAGTAATATAAGACTGACTATCAAATTGTAGAAATGAACTTTGTTGATTGATTGATCATGTTTGAAACCTTTCATTGTTGAAGGAGTTGTGTGAAGTTATAAGTAATCCTGTTCTAAGGAAATGACCATATCTTTTGATTCCACCGTTAGATTGGGCTAAGACTTGGGGAGAAAATCTTTAATTAGGTTATTTAAAACTTGACTGGAGCGATTGAAGGTATTACAACATATGTAAAAGTTGTGAAAGACTATTTCTTATAGATCATAGAGGAAAATCAAAATCAGTGACCTTGTTTAAAGAAAATTGTGTAACTCCTCAAATAATGGGCGGAAAACCATAAGTTTTGGTTTTTTATTATTTTAATGCATATTATTCATGATATAAAAGTTTTAGGTTTATTGGAGATGGTTTGATACACCTTTGAGAAAGCCTTGTCACTCTAATAGTGATTTCACAATGTGGATAGCCTATAACAACACGAATAGTAAGTGGCTTTGATCGAATCATGGTTTTTTGAGTTAGTGAATGGTTGGATAAAATGGTTAAGAATCACCTAAATGGCATTAGGAATTACCAAGGACATAAGTCAATACTCTTATTTGTTCCCTGTTCCAATAATAGTGATAATAGTGATGTGGTTCTTTTGATTGAACATTGGTATTAAATATTCCTTGATGATATTGGCTTGGAAAGGTGTGAATATTTAGGGTATGGTGGAATCTTGTTGAAGTAATGTTTATTTCCTTGGAATAATGTAAGCAATATGTGGACAGAATGGTATGAGGACTAATGAATTCCTTAAGTATAGTTTGTGACAAGGACCTTGTGAATGAATGACTGATTTTGGTAACATGGAATGTGACCCTGGACAGTTGTTAGAATGCTAAAAATGTATGATGATATATGGACATAACCTTGTTAGATGTCTCATTTATCTAATCTTGGAAAACTTGCAACAATAATAATTAAAAAAGATGTCATAGTAATGTTTATAAACAAAATAGTTCATCTCGGTGGTGAAACTGTTGTTGTAATTTATTAAATCAACATGCATACTAATATCTGAAAGTGCTAGAAAAAACTTTGAAGCTAGAAAATACCCCTTGAACTCAAATTTCACGTCTTTGGGTTGCTTGACACTTGGTGATGTCATTCAGATTACATGCCACAATGATAAGTGATTTTACAAGGACCTATACAATGATATAGTTTTGAAACTAAGAAGCAATTCCAAGATCATTTTGACGGTTAGAAGCCTAATGGAAAGTAATATATATAGAATGGAAGAGTTTTGAAATTAAGAAGCAATTCCAATTTCTCTTTAAAACTTAAAAATCCTGATGAGAAGTAGTACTAGCATAAATCAGAGATCAAGAGGCAAATTGCAACTTTTCATAATTTCTTCAGGATTCTGAATCCCACAATTCAAAGTTGATGGAGGGTGAAATTCAAATAACAAATTACAATGTTTTCTCAACTGTATCATAGTTCTAAAGTTTTAATTTGAAGAGTGGCCTAATGAATGTAATTAGATAAGGAACTTTGAGAATTCAGCTAAGGCATTGGGAATTTTCAAAAAAAGTATGCATACGTGCAATACAAGAAATAGGTATACCAGAAAAGGCCTTTGAAAATTTTGCAAACTAAAAACCATGGTTTCATAAGAAATTCACACAATTTTAATAAGATAATAATCTAGGGTTTATGTTGTGAACAAGAAGAAAATGATCAAGTAAGATAGGGATAATAATATGATTAATCAAATTGGAATCTAATTTGAAATGCAGGCAGGGTAAATGTTTTGTAGTTGTAGATCATATAGAGAATGGGAAGACAATAATGACAAAAAGAAATGACACAAATGACATTGAAAATGATTATAGAAGTCCTTTGTGCACGCCAAGGTACAAGCTTGTTAAATGAAATTTTTTAGTAGATTGCAAAACTGTTCTAGGCTTCCACCACAATAAGATATAATTTATGAAGAGTGCTCATTTTCAGGATAGTTATAAAGTTCCCCAGTAAAATTTTAATAGAGAATAGAAGTTGGTATGCATTTTGCAAAAGTTACTTGGTTGCAAAAGATTTCCAAATCTCTATAGCTATAATATTACAGAAGCAAGAAGCAAGAGAAACCTGAAAAAAATTATTCATCAGCATAAAATCTTCACATTTAAAATATACAAAAGAAGAGAAATTTTAAAATTTTGCTTGATTGCATGGAAACGTTGGAGGTCCACTTTGAACTAAAACACACAATTTTGTACTTAAGATTTAATTTTTAGAAAATTTTAACCCATTCCTAAGTTCTAACATAACCAAGGTGACAACACGTCTTCTAATTCACAAGAAAGGACAATGTTTGAATGAATTCATACTTGATAAAAAATTGAGTCAAAAAGAGGCTTCTTGTAAAAAAAAATGAGAGCATAGCCATCTCTTCAAGTTTGATTTCTTTAAAGAAAATGATTGAAAAAGATTCAGATATAAAAAAGTCAAAATTAGGATCCCTGTTCCACTTAGATACATTTTATAAGGTATAGTTAAAAAAAGACAACTTCCTTGATACTAGATCATTTAAAATGTGATCAAATGACCAATTAGCAGCTCATACACAATTTGCTTCTTTAATGTTGCTGGAAAGATATTATACTTTTTATAAAAAGAACAACAGAAAGACTTATTATCAACCAAGGTTATTATGTGCGTTAATACAAAGGAACCCAACATACAACACACTCCCACATGCCAAACATGTGAAAATTAGCAAGTGCCACAAAGCTTAAATAAGAAGGAAACACCTCTTATTGCATTGGTAAAAAGCTTTGGCCATATCTAATTTAATTATTGCACCAGATCAACAAAAACAATGCAACAATTGAATGTTTTCTTGGATAGTGATAATATTATGTGGAGTATTTGAATTCTTTCTTGGACAGTGATAATATTATGTGGAGTGTTTCTCCAAGTTATGAGAATAGGGAGATGGATACATGGAGATGTGGTTTTGGTGAGAGCAAAATTTTTCACAATTTTAAAGATACTAAGGCGAAGCTATTAAATAATTATTATAAAAAATAATATTTGGAAAAATTATTATGAACAATATGAGGAAAAGAAGCTTATATATGAAAGAGTTAGAGATTGTATGAAGCCTCTATGAAGAATTTATTGGCAAAGTCATGGTGAGAAGGCAGTGTTAGGCAGTGTTGACAATAACAGTAAATGAAAGTCCAGAAGCATCCATGTTTAGAAAATAAACATTAGTGAAGGAATGAATTTTAAATTGATTAGCATGATTTATTAACAATATTTGTTTGTATACGGAAACTGTTCTCCCTTTTGTCAGTACAAATTTAAAGAATAAGGCTCTAGTAATAAGAATCCTTTGACCAAATTTTCAATAACAATTGCAGGAAATATTTGGAAATTTGGAATCACTGTCATCAACAATAGATGCGCTAAATCAGTAGGGGCATTGGTAATATTCTATCCAGCTCATAGCAAGTACCAAAAAATGGTCTCATGGACTATAATTCTTATGATATGTGCAGAGGAGTTTCTTTCAATTCTTTAACTTCTTCAAGCAATGCCTAGACAAAAACATCACCTCATGGATTATACTCATTGTTAGACATGCATGATATGGGCTCTTGTGTAAACCCTCAAAGAATTTAAGCATGCAATTGGCAGTTTTAAAGTAAGTCTATGCATAATTTTTGGGCTTTTGTATAAACCCTTGAAGAATTTAGGTATGCAATTGGTAGTTGTAAAGTAAGTTTATGCAGAATTTTTCTAAAAGATTGTTGATATGACTATCCTAACTAAAATACATGTAGAATATAGCATGAGATTGAAGGGCACAGACAAATTTTTGGGGCTTACTTTCTCAACACATTTCAAAAGACATCATGAGAGATGGATACGAATCTCATGTCTATGTAACCAATTCACTCATTAGTTTATATACAAAATGTGGGTGTGTGGATTTTTTACACCAAACATTTAACAAAATGCCGCAAAGAGATGTAGTGTCATGGAATTCTATGATCATGGGGTATGCCCAGATTGTACTGGGCATGAAGCATTGCCAATCTTTGTTCAGATGAGAAATTGTGGCATGCTCCCCAATATTATAACCCTCGTCATTACATACCTACACTGTTACTTCAGAAATAGAAGATTTGTACTTAGACCAACACAAAAAAAATAGGGTGTGATTCTTATGTAGCACAACACAACCAGGGAACATTATGCCACAAGTTTAAATTCAAAATTTTGCAGTGAAGACTGGGAAAAAACAATAAAGGAACACGTTTGAATATGAAAGAAATGGAGCAATATAGGTAGACACCTGGAATGTTCTATTACTCCTCGCAAGCGCTAGCATAGATTTCTTCTCTCTCCTCTTGTTATATTCAATGTCCAAAATTTTAATTTTATCAAAAAGAGTTGTAAAAACTCACTACTATCTGAAGGTTCTCCAAATGATTCATGACAAAGCCATGAAAGCAGTCACAACGCATGTGGCAGGGTTGCTGGTTGCGAGATGTGGTGGGATTGAGGCGTCAGGATTTGAACTTGAGACTTGGGGATTCCAACTATGAAGAAAATAGTGGCCACCGATGAAAACACTATCCATGGCTACTATTTTTGTGTCCATTGATGCCCATGCATGCTTACAGGCATGACCTGGGCATTTTCTATTAACTCCCTTTGAACTCGAATTTGGCTTTTCCCATTCAATGAAATTTCCCCCCATTCCTCCATTTCCTTCTCAAAGTGAATTTGAGAAATAAGATGTCAAAATATAAAAGAGTTAATATTTTACCCCTTTATTTTATTTTATTTTGATATTGTCTTTTACATGAAACAATTATAGAATATCTAAGACCCTTCTAAATTTTTTGTTTTCTTACAACATCTAAATGGACAAAAATGTCTAGAAGATGTGAGATCTAGACTTACCAATCAACTTGCAGTCGCTATGGAAATTTAAATACAAGCATAATTAGATTTATTTGCTTAATTTAATTATATATATGCATACATAAATGAAAGATAGATTAATTAATTAGATATGGGGTGATATAGGGATAATAATATAATGTAATCAATTAATCAACAAAGTAACTCAGCACGAAGTTTATAAATCAAATGGTGTTATGAGAGGTGCAAATAACTTGACAACAAAATTAGTTAAGCACACTTGAATTGGAGAAGTATTGCGACGGGTGACCTCCCAAGAAGCCAAATGCTTCACCTCAGTGAGCATCACCTAAATGAAACATGCATAAAGTGTAACCATTCATTCTCATGAGATATGGGTTCTTGTGAACCACTACCTATGAAACATTGTGAACCACAACTCTTGAAAAAATATAACCTCCCAAAAAGTTGAATCACTACTCATGAAACACTATTAACCACAACTCATAAAATATTGTAACTCTCGAGAATGCCCAATGCTTCACCTAGATGCAATGATGAATGCAATGAATGATATAATCATGATACATGTACTTTAATAAAGCCCTAACTTTGATTTATTGGATGATGTTTACTCATGTATGTTTTCCTGTAAAGTCATCATACTTGTGTGCATATAGTGAAGGTTTAATTTATTTCATATACATTTCACATTGGTATAGTATATTTATTAATCATGCACTTATTGTTTCATATTTCATTTCTTAAAAGATGTTTGTAAACATGGGTTTATTTGATAGTCTAAATATATGTGTTTTCATGTTTTATGTATGAGTCCTATAGTGTCAAATTTCTTAGAAATCACAGGGGCCTCTTGTGTTATCTAATAAAGTTTGAGGGTTTCATTTGGATGTAAAAAGTAAAGAATTTTACTTTTATCTTATAGATGGAAAATGGGACAAACTAGTGGCAAATAGTGGCTGGAATAATGTCCGCACAATAAGTCTATTGGTGAACACACATTATTGGTGAAATGCAACTTCTAAGAATATAAGTATATGATACTATCAAATGTTAATGTGTAAAGGAGTATTAATCATTCATTTAGTCATTTTTATTATAAGGATAACTAATTATTTAGTCATTTATTTGGTCATTTTACCCGATGACCAAATTGGTCATTTATTTAGTCAATTATGTAGTCATTTATTTAGTTATTTTACCCGATGACCAAATTGATCATTTATTTAGTCATTTACATTTGTGAATTGCAAAAAATGGTAGAGAATGATCAGTTTTAGTCACGTGACTAAAATTTTTAGTCACCTAGTCATTTATTTTCCAATTTCTACTAGTGTTGGTTAGCATTTCTCTTAATTTTCTAATATGGATAGTAAATCTTGGGACTTATAGAATTATTTTAAAAAAAAATTCAGATAAAATATGAGTCTGTGAAATTATCGAATCAATAAGTTGTAGTTAAAAAATTTTCATTATCAATAAAAAAACATAATGCTAATAGTATATGATGATATTAAGTGTAACAAGTTATTTGCAAGCTGAGTGTTTGATGCAAAAACAATCACATGATCAAACTCAGAAGTAGCTTGCAGATTATGTCATGGATTGTGAATATCTACTTATTCTTATTGTAATAAGTTATTCAAATTAAATTTAAAATTTACGAGAAAAGCAAGTTGTCCAATCGTTAATGTAATGGGTAGGAGTCAACCCCAAATTGTATTTGAGCTTTCTAAGTGAATTATTTTCATAGTTGCAAGATTTATCTTATGCTTGAAAAAATGGCTCAACACATGGAAATGTTAAGAATAGAGAGGATAATAGATGTGTGGGGATGGTGCATGGATAAGCATAAAAAATGCATAATAATGGATAATGTGTTGATATATATGTGTACATGGGTATGGGGGAGGGGATGACTTTTCACAAGATTTAAGGATTTGCCAATATGTTGATACATTAATTCATTCTCTCAAAATGGTTTAAAATTTAGTTTAAAATGACATGTGTATGAAAACTTACAAATGCATTTCATAAACATTTTGAGCTACATGTACATACTAAAATGGACATTAATACCAAAGTATGTAGCACTCATAAACATTCATGTGAAATACATATTTAGACATAAAAGAATAATTGAAGGTCCATCTAAAGTAATGAAACCTACAAAATGTCATCATGTGAGTCTACAGTTCAATATGCATACTACATAAGAACCTATAGAGTAGAGGGAAAAAAATTTATACATTGTTTCTATCATATGAGTAAATTTGAAAATAACTAAAACAAAATTTTGATATCATCAATTTAAATTATGCACTCAATCACCTCTAAATTATATAAGTATTGAAGAACATTTAGTTGCATTCAAGAGAGCAAACATTCAAACTAAACCAAACTTGTCTTAGTGCATATGAATAACCTAACAATTATAATCCTCCTCATAATCCATCTTGATAATAAGCTTATTATTTTTGCATTACATGTTTATATTTCTAGTTTAGATATAACTATGAGATAATTAGGTTTAGGTTTCATGTACATATCAAATCCTTAGAAAATTTTGTACAAGAAAATATTAAAATAAATTATATCACTTATCAATTATATTTTTAAATATATGTAGGCATTTGAAAGCTACTTCCAAGTCAAATGTGGTCAAGCAAAGGCGTTTCTTCATATTGCAAACCAAAAATTAGGTAAGTAGGTTTCTTCTTTAATCTTTAAATTGTATTAAATTGAATATAGATAGTAATATTATTAACAATTCATTATAATTTAATATTTATATGTTAACTATTTTTATCTAAATATCATTTAAATTATTTATTTCAATCAACTAAAACAATGTATTTGTTCTTGAGTATTTTATTTTTGAATCATTAAATTACATTAACTTTTGTGTACTAATTCTAATTTTTATAAATATGTTTTGAATCTGAAATTTTATGAAGAATTCAATCATTTAGTTAATTTTTTAGTATACTTGACAAAGGTGTTAGCTTAAAAAGGTTCAAAATTCAATGAATAATCTAAGAGATAATAACATTTAGATAAGAATCTAAGAGATAATTTCATTCTCTTTGTAGATGATTATTCTAGAATGATGACAGTTATGTTCTGAAAAGATAAATAAGAAGCATTCAAGATATTTAAATGGTATAAGGCCATGGTAGAAAAAAAAAGTGGTAAGAAATTGAAATGCTTAAGATTAGATAGAGGAGGGGAATTTATTTTAGATGAATTCACTAACTTCTGTAATGAGCATGGAATTAAAAACATGTTTCTGTACCAAGAACACCACAGCAAAATGTGATTGCTGAAAGAAGAAATAGATCCATTGTTGATTGTGAAAGAACAATGATGATTGATAAAAGCATTAATCAAACTTTCTGGAGGGAAGCTGTCAGTACTATTGTCTACACATTGAACATAGTACAATTGATGAAGAAGGACACAAAAAGACACCCTATGAGCTATGGTATGGTTACACACCCAATATAAGTTACTCCAGAATCTTTGGAAGTCAATATTATATTTTGAAAGATGAGAGAAATGGAAAGCTTGACTCCAAAAGTGAAGAAGGTATCTTACTAGGGTGTTCCACCAAAAGCAAGGCTTATAAATGTCTTAACAAGTCCTCTAACAAAATCATTGAAAGTGCAAATGTAAGAAAATATGAATTTGTAGAGAAGAATGATAAGGAAAGTAGAAAAGAACCAGAAGACTACAATAGGTTTGTTTACACTGAAGAACCTGACACCCTACCCAAGAAATAATTTATCACTCCTAAAAAATAGAACATTGCACCCGAGCATCGGGTTGCTATTACCAAAAATTAGGAAAATACTGAAGATGATGTGTTGACCGATGGAGATCAGAATGAAGGTCAAGATGATGATCAGAATGATGGAAAATGAGATGAACTGAAACTTTCCAAGTATGTTAGAAGACATCATCCATGGAATCAGATCATAGGACACAAGAAGGATGGAATGAGAACAAGAAGGAAGTCACTAAACACTAGATGTTTACTTTGTGATTTTGAGCCTAAATCTGTTAATATTGCACTTGAAAATGAAGAATGGGTAAGTGCTATGAATGAAGAGATAGAACAGATTGAGAAGAGAAATACATGGAGACTAGTACTGAGACTAGATGACAAGAATGTCATCAATACCAATTGGATATTCAGAAACAAGCTGAATGAGAATGGAGAAGTCACAAGGAATAAAGAAAGATTAGTATGCAAGGGGTATGCAAAAGAAGAAGGTATTGATTATGGAGAAACCTTTGCACCCATTTCTAGACTAGAAGGAGTTAGAATTCTTCTTTCTTATGCTCCATTCAAAGGATTCAAGGTATACCAGATGGATGTCAAATCTGCATTCCTAAATGGAATGCTAGAAGAAGAAGTATACATTGAACAACCAAAAGGGTTTGTTGATCCATACAAGAGAAACATGGTATGTAGACTACATAAAGCCTTGTATGGATTGAAACAAGCACCTAGAGCCTGGTATGAAAGTCTTCACTCCTATCTCATAATCATTGGATTTTTAAGAACAAGTGAAAATAGCAATATGTACTTAAAAGAAGATACTAATGATAACATTCTGATTGCTGAAATATTTGTTGATGATATCATATTTGGGGGTAATGATATGTTATGTAAATCATTTGCTAATGAAATGAGAAAAGAGTTTGAAATGTCTATGTTTGGGGAGATCAAATTCTTTC
>MU228540.1:967307-977984 GCA_018584345.1 Thuja plicata
GGAAGGGAGGGATGGGGGTCGAGATGGTGGATAGGGGAGAGGCGGGAGGGATGGTGGGAGGGATGTAGGATGAGGGAGAGGTGATGATGGAGGGGATGATCCTAGTCCTGGGGGTGCTGGAGGTGAAGTTAGGATGGGAGGTGGCCAGAGTGGTAGTCAGTCTAGAGTTCAGATGGGCGCCTTCTTGGAGGACGAGGAGGCTTTGGAGGAGGAGGCACCCCAGTTAGTTCAGAGGGTGTGTAGACGTACCGCTACAGTTTTGGCTCCCAGGGAGGAGGATAGGGTTGTGATTGAGGATTTTCATATTGAGCTTGCGGATATAGACGTGGAGGCTCTTGACGAGCTGAGTGCTAAGACAGGGTCTTCGGGGGAGAGTGGAAACAATAGGAGAAACACTGGGGAGAGCTTTGAGAGTGGTGATGATTCGGTGGTGTTGAGGTGGAGGCAAGGTGAGGGACTGGGTGGAGAGGCAGAGGAGGGAGATATGGATGTAGCCATGGGTTGTTTGGATGATGATCTCTCAAAGGTTGAGTGACTCTCGTAGTAGGTTCAGTATTTGCAGACATGTCTTGCTTTAGCCGATGCCCGTGAGACCATTTTGGAGGTCCGTGTGATAGTTGCTGAGTCCAAAGAGCGACAGGCTCAGGTCGAGGTCCGCACATTCATTGACAGTGAATAGGATGTTGCACAGAGAGATATTTTGGATAGATGTTACAGATCTGGGTGAGAGGCTTAGAGGGAGATAGAGTATTGGAGATGACACTATGAGGGCGCAGTTCCGACTGCGTAGAGAGTGCCTAGCTACACAGCATCACAGAGATCTAGCAGGGCTCAACAGTCACAGAGTAGTGGTGTTTGAGCTCCTGAGTCCTCTCATAGGATAGATTCAGATATGCCTCCCCCTCGTGCTCCTCCTGGTGAGGGTGGGGGTAACTCCTGTTGATATGCTTCTTATACCATTTTTTGTAGTGATTCATTGTATACACTGAGTAGTACCTTTTTTTGTATCTTGATACACTGATAGATATGATATACATGTTGATTACCTTCTTTGTTCAAACTTGTGACTTTTCATTTTTACTCAGATATTTTGATTTACATGAGATGCAGCTATGTTTTGATATGATGTGCAATGGTTTTACTTTCTATATGTATGATTCTACATGATTAGTGATGAGATGTATATGTAATGTGTTTCTATTATGCAGACTCGTATATGGATGATTTATTTTTTCCTATGATACTGACATGTTATGCAGGATGGTGTAAATGAAATGCCTATTTTAATAAGATGCTTTATGGATGCATGTGTTTTTATGCTTTATCATGTGTGCAACTACCATGTTTTTATACTTTTCTGATGCACTTTAAAGAATGAATGCAATCTACTATGCACAAAATATCTGAGTAATTCATGTGTTAGTTAGAAAGAAGTTAGTTTGGATAGATGTACTCTGAGATTGATCTAATAGAATGTAATGATAGAAAGGACGTTCTTTTTGCATTTTTGGATAGATAGGATCTGATAGAAAGGGTGAATGTCCCAAGTCGCTACCCCTTTTTCCAATAATTGTCATCATTGCATCTTTTTATATTTTCTGATATTCTGGAAGAGCATTGAATGATCTAGATCACATACCACCTGGATACCGCCACAACCTCTTGATAGCGGAAGGAGTAGAGAGATTGAATAGAAAGAGACCCATAGTGAACCCAAATATTGACCATCTAGATTCAATTATGTTTCTTGTTTGAAAAGAAAGAGAGCCAAAAGCACCGAGATATTGACCATCTGGATACCACTTGTCCTCTAAATTAATCTAAAATAAGGAAACCATGATAGAAATCCTATGCACCTAGAGTCCATCTGGATAACACTGTGAGCTCTTGATTTCTGAAAGGGAAAGCCAAGCAAACAAGATAGAACTCCTACGCCTCTAGAGTCCATCTGGATAGCATCATGAGCTCTTATTTGCAACATAAAGGGAAAGACCATAGAAACCAAGATAGAACTCCAAAGCAACTTAGAGTCCATCTGAATAGTGCTCTGAGCTCTTGATTCTATAAAGAAAACAAGCAAAATAACAGAGAAGGAATGTCCAATTCTTTCCCAGGTTTAAGCTCAGATCGTGGAACTGCATGGCTGCCAGATAAGTGACAGCGCCTACCGCATTTATCCTAAATCATCATGGCCCTGAAATCAAAGTGAACATTCAACAGACAACAATCAAAGAAAATAAGTCATGATCTATCATAGCTACTCTCCTCACATGGTGGATCCTGGAGTAGCATAAGAACATAACCCCAAAATATAGATTGACATCTGACTGACTTGACTGACCTAGTCAACATTTTTGTGTGGTTCCTTGATGCAGTTGGATTCTCATGATTGGCTCAACTCTTTGGATAGGCTTGATTGGCTTGATTTGATTGATCGTGTTGGCAGTTGATGAAGCTGTGTTAGATGGGCCAAATGCTTGTTCGCAAAGCTCATGATTGTGACAGTATTGATTGATAGATTTGATTGCTCTGATCATATTGGCAACTGATCAAGCTGTGTCAGATGTGCCCAATGCTTGTTCGTAAAGCTCATGATCGTGACAATTTGATTGATAGATTTTGATTTGATCAATTTGGAAACTGATCAAGCTATGTCAGATGGGCCCAATGTTGATTTGCAAAGTCGATGATTGTGACAATTGATTGACTGGGCGTGCTTGCCCCTTGCTCTATTAATGACCAAGTTGGTTTTATTGCTTTGGGAATTTTGTAATTTTTTGATTGTTTTTTATGAAGATTGATTTTCTCTTGATTTTTGATCTTTTTAGGATTTTTTAGAATATTTAGAATTTCCCCCTAGTCTGGTGGACCAGTATTAACCATGGGTAAGTGCTTGGTGCTCAGAGGGGTTTGCGCTTCTGGATATTGCTTGGGATAGGCATTCTTGCATTTTGAAGTGTGCTCAAGCTTTTGGAGCTCATTGATGGTGAAGATGGATTTGAACACTTGGCGCCTGTTTGCCAGGTTTTCACCAAGGTACTTACTCAATAGCACCTGATTATTAGGTTTTCACTGAGAGAGCGATTTTGTTTTCTCTTTACTTTTTTGCTTTTTTTTTTTTTTTTTTCTTTTTTATTTTTTTGTTGTCGCCAAGGTGCCTGATTGCCAGGTTTTCACCAAGGTAACTTTTGTATTTTTTGATTTTTTTGCTATTTTCTGGATATGTAGATAAATGCCTTAACCATAGAGACCTTTAAGGGTAGAACCTCTTTAGGTGCATGCTATTGATGTAGCTGAGAAGCTGATCTCCTTCTGGTGTTGCTAGTATGAATGCCCCACTCTGAGTAGAGTTGACAAAAACAAATGGTCCTAGCCAGTTAGGCTCAAACTTACCAGGTTTGACTCGCTCTACTTAATTCTTTTGATTTTCCATGAGGACATGGTCTCCTACCTCAAATGTTCTTGGCTTTACCTTCTTGTGATAGTTCCTTCTAAGGCGATTTTGATAGCCTTGTAAGTGGTCGAAGGCATGTTGCCTTCTTTCATCTAGTAGCTCTAGTTCACTGAGCCTCGCCACTCTATAGTCTTCGTCTGAAACCATGTTCTTTAATGATATCCTTAGGGATGGGATTTCCACTTCGAGGGGAAATACCACCTCTATTCCATAGACTAGGGAGAAAGGAGTTGCTCCTGTTGGTGCTCTCACACTAGTTATGTATGCCTATAATGTGGGACTAAGCTGTAAATGCCAGTCTCGCCTTGATTCATTTACTATTTTCTTCAGAATCTTCAAGATTGTTTTATTTGTAGCTTCGGCTTGTCCATTCCCTTGAGGGTAGTAAAATGATGAGAACCCCTGTTTGATGCAGAATTGTTCACATAGGTCTTCAACATCCTTGTTTTGGAAAGGTGTACCATGATCTGTTAGGATTGTTTGGGGGATCCTATATCAACAGATGATGTGATTAAGTATGAACATCGCTATTTTCTTTCCAGTGATGTAAGTGAGGGGAATTACTTCCACCCACTTGGTGAAATACTCTGTTGCTGCTATGATGTACTTGTATCCATTTGCTGAAGAAGGTTTTATTTTTCCCACTAGGTCAAATCCCCACATTGAAAATGGTAACGGTGATGTAATGAGATTTAGTTCCTGTGTTGGTGCATGGATGAGATCTCCATGAACTTGACACTGTCTACACCTTTGAACATGCTTGTGTGCATCTGTCTCTATTGTGGGCCAATAGTATCCCATGCGGATTATTTTCTTAGCTAAGTTATTGCCACCTCAGTGTGTTCCACATATTCCTCCATGTACCTCGTACAAAGCTTTCTGAGATTCCATGGAAGTGAGACATCGTAGTAATGTTCCATCGAGACTTCGTCTATATAGAGTAGTTGAGAGGATAGTATACCTAGAGGCTTGGTGGATGAGGGCTTGTCTCTGGTTCCTAGACAAGTTTGGGGGTAAGACCTTGTTTTGGAGATAGCTATAAACATCTTGGTACCATGGGGATTCAGGACCAACAAGGACACATGCTGATTCTGTGATAGATGCCTGATGTGATGGTACCAAGAGTTGCTCCACTAGAAACTGGAATTTGGTATCGTTACCTAGCATATCAATCAGTGATGCTATGATAGCCATCGCATCTGCCACTTTGTTCTGTGCTCTGGGGACTTGCTCGAAGATAATGTAATTAAAAATTGGTGTGCAGTTGTTCCATCTGTGCTTTGTAAGGTATGAGCTTCTCATCTTTGGTCATGTAATCATTGTTAACTTGACTAATGACCAACTGTGAATCACCAAAGACTTTTAGATTCTTGATTCTCCATTGAATGACTATCTTTAGATCGATGACCAACGCTTCATATTCTGCTATATTGTTGGTGCATTAGAAGTTAAGTCTAAAAGACTTTGGAATTGTATCATGATCTGGGGTGATAAGAACTATCCATGCCCCCGCACCATGGTTTGTACATGATCCATCAAAATAAAGTTGCCATACCTCGATCGCCGGTTGTAGTGTCATGAAAGATTCGTCAGGAAAGTCTGAAACAATAGGCTGGTGGTCTTGAATTGGTGCCTTTGCTAGTTGTTCGATGATCACTTGTCCTTTGATAGCCTTTTTGTCTACATACTCAATGTTGAACTCGCTTAAGATCATTACCCACTTGGCCAGTCGTCCAATGAGCGCTGCTTTTCTCAGGAGGTACTTGAGAGGATCAATATGTGCAACCAATTTTGTTTGGTGACTCAACATGTAGTGTCATGGCTTTTGGGAAGCGAAAACAACTGCCAGGCATGACTTCTCAATCGGTGTGTAGTTTAGCTCATATCCAACCAAAGTCCTACTTAGATAGTAGACAACCCTCTCTTTTCCTGCGTCGTCATGCTGTGCCAAGAGGACACCTATTGTTGATTCAGTCACTGAGATATATAGAAGCAATGGCCTGCCTTGTACTGGTGGTACCGATATAGGAGAATTTAGAAGGTAGTCTTTGAATATCTGAAATTCCTGTTCACATTGCTCTGTCCATATGAACTTGATGTCTTTATGCAATAGATGTTGCAATGGGTGGCACTTGTTTTCCAGTTGAGCTATGAAGCGTCTAATCAATTGGAGCCTTCCTTGTAACCCTCTTAGTTGTCTTAGGTTTGATGGTGGAGGCATGTCCAATATTACTTTGACCTTTGCTGGATCCACTTCAAATCCTCTGCGTGATACTATAAACCCTAGTAATTTTCCTGCTGTGACACCGAATGCACACTTTTTTGGATTTAGTCAGACTTTGAATTCCTGCATTCTATCAAAGATGGGTCCCAAAACCTATAGATGATCCTTTCAGAGTATTGATTTGGCTAATATGTCATCTACATAGTCTTTCATTGTATTGTGGATGAGATCATGAAATATGGTTGTCATTGCCCTCTGATATGTTGCTCCAGTGTTCTTTAGACCGAATGGCATGACATTCCAACAATATGTTCCCCAAGGACATGTGAAAGCCATTTTGTGTTGGTCCTCTAGCACTATCCTTATTTGGTTGTAACCTGAGAAGCCATCCATAAGTGATAGCATTTCATGCCCTGCCGTTAGGTCCACTATCATATCAATGTTTGGTAAAGGAATGTCATCCTTGGGACATGCTATATCAAGATCTCGAAAGTCTGTGCAAATCTGTATTTGACCAATGTGCTTCGTAACTGGTACCAGATTAGATATCCAATCCGCATATGGTATAGGTCTGATGAATTTGGTGTCCAGAAGCTTTTTCAGTTTGGCTTTGACTAATAGTGCAACGTGAGGATGCATCTTTCTTAGCTTCTGTTTGACAGGTTTAGCATTTGGTAGCAGCGGGAGATGGTGTAACACCAACTCTGGATCTAAACTTGGCATGTCCGAGTAAGACCATGCGAATTTGATCATTCTTTCTTTGAAGAAACTGATGAATTGTTCTCTCTTCTTAGGGGTGAGAGATTTCGCTAAGTAGATGTTCTTTGGGTTCTTGTCATCCCCCAAGTTGATTTCCTTTGTCTCTTCGGCCAATAGTGCTGATTTCTCCTCTGTTAAGGGGAGGATTTCTTTCTTTCCATCTTCTAGCACCTCGGTGAGGTTTTCTCTAGAAGATACGTCTTCTTTTAGCTTTTTAATCTTTTGTTGTTTTTTCTTTTGTGGACTGGAAAGAGGAGCTTCCTCCCCGAAATATGTTGCTCTGTCTAGGTTAAAGGAGAATCCTACTTTGTGATATCCTAATGGAATGCCTTCCCTTAGTCCCATGAAATGAGCTATCACCTCGTCATTCTCGAAGACATCTAGATCAGGTGGTCCTTGTTGATCCCATGCTATAAGCTCAGGGTGCACAAGACAAACACTTTCACTACTATTTGGTTTAGGTTGACTAAAAGGGACCGCTGATATGGTGCCTACAAAATTAGACTGTGGTGAGGACGCACCACTTGAAGGCTAATGGATGACATGTTTGTGTATACAGGGTTGTTTGGTAATTGTCAGCTGTTCAAATAGGTCTGCTAGATTTATGATAATGTCGACTTGAGGGGAAAAATAATGGATTGACGGTTCAGAATCGTGGAGGGATCTCCACTCATACTCATGAGAGTCTATTTCAATGGAATGTTCGTCTGATGTCTCACTTCCTTGGTTATTGTCGATTGCTATGTGTAGGTTTATTTGGGATTGTGTGGTTCCCTCTTCGGCGGGCAACAACTGCACTAATATATTGCTTATTAGGACATGCTCAGTGTTGTGCCCCCGGTGCATCTCTGCTACTTGCTCTTGATTGACTTGAATGTCTTGGATCACCTGACTAGTGCTTTGTTGTCCATAACCCAAACCTCTTGTGTTTCTTTGGGTTAGTGGTAGAGGAAATTCATATATTCCTTGTTGTCTTTCCCCCAACCCGGTTGTGCCATCGTACCCAAATCTTTGTATCATTGTGTATCCATTACCATATTTTGACAAGGGTAATGGTGGTCAGATTGTTTCAGGGGAGTCTTGGTATAACCATGTATTGATGTCTTGCTCAAAAGGATTCTCTTTCGCTATGTCTCCCCATCGGACAAAGGTTGTAGGTGGACATATAAATAGAACCGGCTGCAGAGTTTCTATTGCAATAATGAGTTGTGGCATATTGTGAGTTCTTGGGCTTTGAGGCATGTGCGTGATGGTAAAATCCTCTTCATATCTATATTCACCACATCCCTTGTCTGTGATGGATATCTTGCCTACTTTCTCTATGACATCTTTAAGATTTGAATTTGAAGGGGAGGAGATACTTGCGTCCTAGTTAATGACTATCTTTCCCGCTACCCGTGTAACATCTTTGGGATTTGAATCTAAAGAGGACGGGATGCTTGCATCTTGGTTTGATGGTACCTGGTTATCGGTGCTGATTTAGACCGCATTGCAATATTGGAAGGGATTGGGATCTCCCTCTATGATGAGATCCTCTCCCTGGTGAGGGAACTTGATGCATTGATGGTATGTTGATGGTATAGCTTGCATTTCATGTATCCAAGGTCTCCCTAGTAACATGTTGTATCCCAGTTCAAGATCTAGGATTTGGAAAGGAGTGTTTTTGACCATAGGTCCAATGCGAATAGGTAGAATGATAATACCTTTAGAGGACCTTTCCTCTTCATCATAGGCTCTGATATTTATCCTCCTTGTGACATCAATGCTTGATTCTGAATAACCCAGTTGCTTGATTAATTTTAGAGTACAAATGTTTAACCCAGCTCCACCATCAACAAGGACCCTATGGACAATGCTTTTGTGGATTTGGACAAGTGTAGAGGATCATTATGCAGGGGTTTATGCGGTAGCACATCACGGTCTGTGAATGTGGCATGTTTGTTAGCTGCTATATGGTTGACCATCGTTTGGAAGCTTTCAGGTGTTGTCCCTTGGGACAACTGAATTTTGAAGTGCTTGGTCAAATGCTAGTTTATGTTGCGGAGATATGCGCAAGAGGTCAAACATGGAGATCTGGGCAGGTGTGCGCTTTAGTTGGTCCACTATGCTTGTTTGCAGATCTGAGTTTGCTATAGGATTGGCTGATGTAGTAGCTGAGGATGGTACTCCTTGCAAGATGACTCTAGCACAACGTGTAGTTATAGCGCAATTGTTACCTTGGTCCCTGATAGTGATTGTGGCCACATGGTTATCTGAAGGATTTAGGCAATTTATGACATTATCACTATTGGCATATGTATAGTTAACTTTATTGGTTTGTCCACTAGACCCAGAGGCTTTTCCCTTGTTGTGATCACGGAAGGTATCATTGAAAATGGTGTGATTAGTTGTGCCTTTAGTTTGAGTATTCGTCACATCAATGATCCCTGTGTCAATCAGATCTTGAATAGCATGCTTCAATCAGTAGCAGTTGGCTGTTTTGTGCCCTTTGACCTGATGAAACTCGCAGAAGTCTTTGTCATTATACCACCTTGGTTTGTTTTCATCCTATTCAAAGTCCCTGATTTCTGGGAGAGTGATAGTGTTTGATTGTATCAACTTGCGTAAAGCTGATTCTATCGGCTCTCCTAATGGTGTGAAATCTCATTGCTGGAACTGAAACTGTGGTTTGCGTTGATTCTGTTGTTGACTGTTTGACACAGCAACTGCTTGTACAGGGTGAGGTTGGTTTTGAGTGTATGCTTTTTGAGTGGGCCCTGTGGGGTTTTGGTTTGCCATAGGTGCGCCTTGCAGTGACACCTTGGGTTGCGCATAGTTGACTGTCTTTACATCAATGACACCATCGCTAGTGACATTTTTATTCTTGTTCCACCACTTAGCCTTTTCCGTTGCATGTTTATTTGTGTTCATTTGTGCGGGATCTGCAAGGATTCCTCATTTGACCAAGTTCTACTCACAACAAACTCCTCTTTCGATGAGTTGTGTGAAGTTCGGAGCTAACTATAACTCTATTGTGAATGAAATGTCTGGGATCAGATTGTCAACAAACATAACTATTAAGTCTTGTTTAGGCACATCATATGTTATACGGTTTGCCGTGTTCCTCCATCTCTATAGGAATTTCACAAAAGACTCTCCATCTTTATGTTTAATGTCGCAAAGGTCCTTGATGCTGACCTTACGCTCGATGTTATGATGGAAGTGAGCTATGAAATTTTCAGCTAATTCTCCCGAAGACTGAATGCCATGAGGTAGATGTGAGAACCATTCCATTACCGGTCCAGCTAAAATTTGTGGGAATAGTCGCATTAGATATGTCTCATCATGAGCGAATTTGACGCAACTAGCAAAGAACTCTCGGATATGCTCAATAGGGTTGGTACTGCCCCTTTATTTGTCAAATTTTGGCACCGAGAAGTGGTTTAGGAATGGAGACATTTGAAGAGAATGGTCAAAGGGGTATGGGTATAAGTCCTCTGCGGTATAGGATTTAGTTTGCCCCTGATTTTGCATATCCATCATTTGGGTTTGAAGGGTTTGCATTTGTTGCATTAGCATGTCTGTTTGATATTGAGGCTGATGCGTGTGGACATTCTTTTGTGACGTGGTGGGTATGAGGCTGTGACTCTGTGTCCCTTGAGTAGGAACATAGGATTTCATCCTAGGGACTTGATATTGATTCCCCACCAAGTGATTTGTAACTGGAGGGACATGAGTAGTCCATGGTGGGTTATGATGTGTTTTCTGTTGTGACTGAAACTGGGATTGATAATGCTGGGGTAGGTATTGCTGCTGCTGAGGTTGGATTCGAGGCAACTGAAGCTGGGGTTGCTATTGCGGAGATTGGTTTTGAGGCAACTAAAGCTGGGGTTGTTATTGCGGGGGTTGGAACTGAGGCAACTGAAGCTGGGGTTGCTATTGCGGGGGTTAAATTTGAGGCAACTGAAGCTGGGGTTGCTGTTGCAAAGGTTGGATGGGTGTCAGAATGGGCAAAGATGTAGCTTTGGGCGGGCCTTGACTGTAAGTCATTCCGACAAAGATGGATCCCTACGGACATGATGTGTTGATCCCAGGACTAGTGTGAATTGATTGCAATAGTGACATAGTTTCAGGACAGCTGGTGTTTGGTGGGATGGAAGGCATAGCATGAGAGCTTGATTGTGCTGGCCATGAGACCAAAGGTGGAGGCATACTAGTGACCATGGGTGCACTTAGTTGCGAGCCTGTCATGCCTTGAGTA
>MU228540.1:983298-1036115 GCA_018584345.1 Thuja plicata
TGGCAAATTCCACCTTTTTTGTGGAATTTGCCAAATTCTCATTTTGGACCAAAATGGGAATTTGGCCGTACAAAAATACATCTTCCCGTTTTCAAATTCCAGCCATCTTCCAACAAACAAACGGGCCAATTAAGGCCCCGTTTGTTTGCAGGAATTGGAAGTGACACTTCCCGGTTTTGGGAGTGACACTTCTCGTTTTTGCAAATCCGCTGTTTGTTTCTCTAAATTGCAATTCTGGATTTGTCAAGTAAAACCAGGTTTAGACACCAAAATGAGTGGCATCATCTTCCTACTAATAGATGGAATTAGAAATCATACCCTGGTTTTGATATAATAAGGTTTTGAGTCAAATTCCAATTCCCCAAGATGCAAAACCAGGATTTCAAAACCCGGTTTTGTGATAATAAGGTTTTCACTCAATTCCAATTCCTGCAAACAAGGGTTTAAAGTTTAATTTGGTTCTTCTCTATTTAATTTTGTCAGTTATTTAATATATACTTAATAAAAAAATTGAGTCAGGTGATTTCTATGGTTCATAATGTAAGCTTTTTAATTTCTGATTTTAATCTTTTGAATCTGTAGTTATCTTTTCATTTCTTTTCTGTATTTATTGTTTTTATTTTGATGATGAATCATGTAGCATGATCTCAATGTTGATGATGAAAAATTTACACAATTTAAACTATTTTTTTTAATTTTTTAATTGTTTTTAATTTTTAAGTATTTTTTATTTTATATAAATAGTTTTTGTTCATAGTAATTTAATAGTTAATGTCAGAATTGTTGATTTGGATATATTTGGAAATGGTACTATTTGCAAAGAAATTTTAAGGGTTGTTTTGAATGTGTTTTTTGATGTTCTAATGGATTTGATTTTCGTCTATTTCTGAATTTGATAGTGTTTGAAAGCTTTAATTGATTGAATATTTTGTTGGACACATCCCTTTTGAAAACATGTTGTATGGGTGGGTCAATCTCTTGTGTGACCCATACAGATGCCATCCAAAACATCGCAAAAGAGTTTTTTTTTTTTTAATTTTCATTTTTTATTGTGTATACTTTGTAGGAGCCAATCATATGGTCGTCATTCTCAAACATAGTTTATGGTATGTCCATAGCTTTTTGTTGGTCTTTACTACCTAGACCCAAGATTTCATTGCCTTCCAAGAATGAGCTATCTTTCAATCGTAGTTTGAATCTAGGTTTTTGGCTTGCCCTTTTGTGTTCGTATTTTTAGACTATATTATTATCTCTTTAGGCAATGTTGTTTGTGTTGAGTTGGATAAGTTTTTCTTGGCTCATCTTCAAAATCAAGTTTGTGTTGAGGTTGATATTTTACAAAACTTCAAAGATTATATTGACATCTGAATTGGACAAATGTATCATATTCAAATAGGCATATATATTCATTTGTTGAATACTTGTTGTAGGTGCCAATTCTTTGAACACGGATAAAAGAATGTTCCTTAATTATGTCAAGAGTCAAGCCCACTCCTAAACCTACTAATGAGTCACCTTCATAAATGAATAAAGAAGATTGAGAACCATAGAAACAACTAAATCAATGAGAAAAATGTTTGTCTACCAATGATATGTCAAAATAAAAGAATGTTGGTCTAACAATTTTAAAACGTATTGACAAAATAAAAGTGATTATTATCTATCAACAATTTAAACAACCCTCCAAAAAGTTGAAAAACTTTATTTCACCTACACAATTCTTATTATCAACAATTTTTCTTCTCAATCAAAGAATTCAACTTCATTTTCTCCTATTTTTCATGCAATGAATCTAAGCCACTCTTATAGCTTAACTTGTGATTGCCAAATGATGATTATTTTTTCATACAGGCAACACCCTTTTATAACATCTCATCATTTAAACAAGTTATAAATCAATGATAAAAAGACGGGTTTTTCTTTAAAAAAACAGTTGTGAAACTCTTAAATTTCATAGTAATTATCAATTAATATTACTATCAATTTTACTATCAATGATTAAAAAACATATTACATGAAATCTTGATATAGGTTAATCAATTAATATTACTAGCAATGATTAAAAGCATGTTATGATTAAATCTTGATATGGATTTTGTTATATTTATCATGATAAAAAAAATATAAAAATATATCTGTTTTATATGTTTAGATGCACAGTTTTATAAGTTTATTCCTGCTTTGAGGTTTGGAAATGCAGCCTTTTAGCTCTCTTATCTTAATTAGAAAAAATAGTTCCTCTTTTGTCTCGTATGGTTGAATTCCTAGTATTTGCTTGTTTCCTGTTGCATAGGCTGATGGCATAGTAATTTGTAATTTGTGCTCCTGACAGCTTTAAATATCTTTTGCTTAAAAATTCGGTGCACATGCATGTTAATGACAGATAGATAAGATCTGACTTTACTCCTGTCACTTGGCACTTCTTTTCTCTCAGTGTTTTAATAACATGCATATCACTGAGTTCAACCCACTGAATTCGGTTGAGGTGTTTTTTCAAACGATTCTTGTACCTGTTGTAGGTTTTATAGTTAGCATATATGTACTACAAGATTTTACAAAACTATTCTTCTCTTTTTAACATGCATGTTTTTTTTTCTTTTTCTGATTTAATAGTTTGAGGGAACATCTTACCAATTATATTCAACTAATTGAATATACTATAAGATTTCATACAAATATTCTTTTCTTTTTTATATTTCTCATCCTGTTTAGTATTTTATATCATTCATGAGTTTATTTTGTTATTTGATTTGATATGAGAGTATAAGTCTACTTTGGTACTTCTTTGCTTGAGAGTCAAGTTTTGAAGGGTATTCATTCTGTCAAAATTGTTTGGAATACAATTCGGTTTTATCAATATTTACGAGGGTTTAAATTTTGATAAATGGTATATATTCAAAGAACATACCCACAACGTCACTAAGTGTACTCGATCTAATTGAACATACAATAAATTTTTAAAAAAATATTCTTGTTTCTCTTTACAATCTGATTATTTATTGCCAATATTTTAAAACATAAATGTACCATAAAATTTCAAAATTTTTAAAACAATTTCCCGATGTAAAACTTCAGGCTTCTGCCATGTATTTTGTATGTGGAATAATCACAATTACTTGTAACATTTCACAAAATGCTGCTCTGTACTTTTGTGATGATTTCAAGCTCTGAAGCTTCTTGTGCAACACAAGATGGCAGGATATTGGAAAAGACTTGAATTGCAGTCTTTACACCTGTCAATTTCTCTTCAAATTTTCAAGGCTTTTTGAACAAGCCCAATTTTCTTATACCCAGCAATAATTTTATCAAGGCTTTTTCAACAAGCCCATTTTACTTATACCCAATAATTAGTCCATGTGAATGAAGAGGTTGGTTGAGGGGTTATTTCAAACTACTGTTGATTCCACATTTTGCAAATTGCAGACCCCTGTTGTAGCTCCAACCACATTCCATATACATGTGGAAAGGGACAGGTACAGCTACATTTAGTTAAAAAAATTCATTTATTTTTAAATGGATTTCCATACCTTCTTTCAAAGCTTATTGATTTACATGAATTGGAGGAAGTTGGAAAACACTGATGGATTTGGATTACAGTTGGTTTGCATAATACTTTTGGGTTTTTCAACCAACTAATTCTGTACATGTTCAACAATGATTGCATTCCATAATCAAATATTTGTTGAAGACTTTTTGACAAATGATTCATGTTCCTGCTGTAGCTTTCACATTTGTAATACAATACTTTAAAACCAAATAGGTTCCTTTTTAAATGGATTTCCATACCCTGTTCTAAAAGCTCACAGTTAGCCATGGAAGTTAAGAAAGCAACATTCCAGATATTTTTCGCTTTGATGTTTTAATAGATCATTCCATGTTCTAAAGCTCCACTTGCAGGATGTTTGGAATGGGTGATAAGTTAGATTTACAGCTGACAAATGTTCTTGCTTAAGAATCTCCCTAGAATTCTTAGTAAACCCAATTTGTGCATACCCATCTATGATTACAGAGCATGCCACAGAATTGTGCTGAAACATTTTCAAATGATTTATGTTCCTACCATAGCTTCCATATTTCTACTGCAATATTTCAAAGAGACTATGAATTCAGCTTTGTAATGGAGCTCCATTACAATTTCCACATCATGTATAATAGGTGGTGACAACTAAAGCACTTACCATAAGATTGGGTTTTCAATTTTTTAATGATTGCAGTATGTGACCAAATAAGTGAAGCGTTTGACCCTACAACTTGTGTGTTTGCTATGGCCTTGTTTTGCTTGAAGAACAAGAAAACTTGTGTGTTTGCTATGGCCTTGTTTTGCTTGAAGAACAAGAAAAATCCACAAAAACTGTGTTTTTTTTATTTTTTCCAATGCCATTTTACGATGTTGCTTTTCTTTCTTTTGCTGAAGCAGATTTTCAATGAAATTTCATAATTTGAAGGTGATTAATCGTGCAGAGAGGAATGAGGAATAGCTAGCATTTGGACAGCTGTTGACATTAATCATTGGCAAGTTGGCGGCTGACTTGTGATGAAAAGTGTTCTATATTCTTCATGTTTTATAGTTGACGGGTAATTTCATTTAATATCTAGATGAGGAAATTGCTTTCCAACATGTATTTAAAAAAATATATTATTTCTATTGGCACTAATTCATGTTTTTTTTTTTTTTTCATTCTTGTCTATGTATTAAAGCATATATATTTTTCTTTTGTATAATTTATACAATGTGTTAATTTGTTTTTCATATAAGTATTCATATATACTAGGGGAAAAGCACCAATTGTCGCTTATGTTCTAAGTGTTGTTCATTTCTTGCTCACACAATTGCCTAATTACTAACTTTAAAGAAACTCAAAAATGATAACTCAAAGCCCATTAATAAATATATCATGTATCAATAGTCATGCACTTGTACCCCCAGTAGTGAGAATTTTTGAACGACTACTATTAAGACATTTTGCATAAGTATTGACAATTTTTTAATGATTACTAGGACATTTGTACATAAGTGTTGGCAATTTTTGAGGCGGATGTACTACATGGTTATTGGGGCATCTTTAAGTAGGCATTAGGTGACACTTTGAAACGACCACTTTTTGACCCTTGCGCGCATAGAAAATCCCACAATGTGCATCGTTACTACCTGCGAGTCAGAACAATATATATTAGCAGTTAAGTCGCATATAAAGACAATCAAAAAAATTGTCGGAATCCAATGTACCATTTAGGATTTGTGGGTCCGCAAAGTTAGCTATAATGACTAATGATATGCTTCCCCTAATATTAAAATAATATATTCATTTTATATTGGAGAATGGTTGGACTTAATGTAAGAGAGAGAAAAATCATTATAGTTGAATTTTTTTGAAAGAGTTTTTCCAATAAAAATGTTGTATGTAGTCTTTGTTTTCCATTTATTATGTTATTATTTCAAATCATGCATGCACTACTTCTATTGTATAAATTTCACAGGCCTTCCTTTTCTCTAAACTTTTGAATACTACAAAGTTTTATTTTATCTTATTCTAAAATTACAAGATCATAGTAAACATTAGCAAGCAAGGGTAGGACAAAACTCATAGTCAATTTATTTAGGTGCAGAAATAAAAATGATCTTTAGCAATAGTGATGTCGAATTTCATGAGATAGATTGCATGCAATCTATGATTGAGTCTATGTTGTCACAACATACAAACATTTTCAATGCTAGCCACATTATCCAGATTATGAAAAGTGGAGGCACTAAACCTAAACAAAGTTCCAATCTAAGATCCTTTACCAACCGCCAAATTCTCTCTTAACAACGTACAACCAAACTTCTCAAATCCATATGCATTCTAGAATCTTTCAACTTGAATTAAAAAATATCTTGCAAGCCTCACATCATTATTAATAGTTTATGTAAAATAAACAAAACCATCATGTCTTTTGAGGACTTTTTAGGGAGGAATCTAAGTCTTTTTCATATTTTTACATTCCTTCTTTGCATGTCATGCCCTGTTTTATGATTGTTCCAATACTTTGGTCTTTCTACGGGTTTTAGAACATCCTTTTGATTTATCCTTCTTGTTGTCTCCTTATATAATTATTTTAGTGGCTAATATTTGCCAAATGGCTAATAGTTGAACTTGAGGATTAAAATTTTTCTATTAGTACAAGTTGTAAGCTAACCAAAATTGTTAAAATATTTTATTTTATTACAATATCAATCTCCAAAATTCACCACAAAATCCAATGCCTAATTATATCATATTTGCCTAAATTTTATGCTATAATAGAAAATGAAACCGGTTCGCAAATAATGTTATATAATTGTTGGTTACTTTAGGGTCATATCATTAATTTTAAGCATTTCTAATTATTTTATTTATAATCTAAGGGTTAAAATTATATTACATGGGTTAAATCATAGAGCTCCAAAGTCCATCAAGCCCAAAAATGTATTTGAGTTGGTAGAAATTTATAATCTAATGGATAGGGTTAAATTCCATGGGCCTAAAGGTATCCACAAATCTCTAATGCCCATGTGGCCCAAAATAGAACCCAAACCTTTAGAATATAAATAAACTCCATGATGGTGAAATAGAATTTAGGGCCAATTTAGTATATTCAGTGTTTGATTTAAAATAATAAGGGATTATAGACATGGGAATTACACATTAAGGCTTAAACTAGTCAACAATTTCCATTCTCGTGCCCTTACCTTTCCATAAGATTTTTTTTTTTTTAAAAAAGGAAAGACTTCTCATGGAAATTAATGCATTTGCATATTTTTCATCAAGATCCATCAAAACTTTATTTGAATTCCTAGTGATGTAGTAAAACTCCCCATTAAAATTAATGTATTTTTCACAAAAATAAAGGTTTTCCAATAAAATTTAATAGCTTTCTCTTGAAAAATGAATGACTCATCAAGAATTTATATCCTCTTTTAGGGGGTGTTTTCTAATGTTATCATTGGTCCCCTTTTGGCCCTCTTTTTTATTTGGACCTTCCTTACACATACAAGGCATCTTGGTAGCCAACATTCATGGACTTTCTTTACATTTGTCTTCAAATAAAACTGTACTGATGAGATTATCCATCCTTGACTTTTACAACACTACCACTAACAAAAAAAGTTAGATTTAAGGTAAACAACAAAGTAAGAAGACACATTTATCTTCTTCTTCTAACGTAAAATCTATAGATGCAAGCTAACTTAAAACCAAACTAAACTTGCAATTAAATGATCTACAATAGAGCCAACATCCTTTATTTTTAATTAGTATAACCATCTTTTAAGATACAAGTTATTAGCAAGACATTTTCTTTGGTAAATATCACATATCTATTTCCATGACTTCCATATAGTAGCTTTCTCAAAAATATTCTTCAGATAATAGAATTTGCAAAACACAATTGTATGATTGTTGGAGCCTTCTTGTCAAGCATTAATCAATCTTCATTGGACATTTTAGACCACTTCTTTTCATTGGAAACTACCAACCACTAACCATTTTCTTCTAGGAGATATTTTATCTTCAACTTCCACATCCTGTGCATAGGTTCATTGAAATTTTCAATATCTAGATAGGAGGTAGAAATTATGGTATAATATATTCTTTACAAATATACAAAATACACAATACAAAGGGTCCCAATATAGCCAAAATAACTTCAACACTTAGGAGAAAGATGTCTCTCTCAAAAACAATTGTTAGCCTCGATACCTATTGTTGGAAATCAAGGTGAAACTATTGTAATTTATTAAATTTCACAATGTCACGTGAATGTAAAAATAATTTTATTATTTAATATTATCCACAAAGATTATGAGACAACACATTCAACAATAATATTATGAAAATAAGTGATACCTATATGCAATGAAAAACCATGTTTGTGTGAAACAAGCTAAGACATGCAAATGTTAGGAAAACAAAGCATTCAAACTACACTAAGAATGTTAAAATAGAACTTGTAAATACACAATGGCCTTTCAACACAACCTCCAATGAGCTGAAACAAGGGCACCTAAGAACCTTGTTTGATTTTCTCTTAGAGAAATTGTGGTTGTGTTCTCCCAACACAATACACAAATCCCACTATAAATCTTGCATGCAAATGGAAATAGATCTTACAATGCAAGATAATGGATGAGTGAAGGATTTGAGAACATGTATGAGGAACTTGCCCCAAAGCGAACACCAAATGGATATGAAAATACAAGACTAAACTAAAATTAATATGCAAGTTCAAAACTAACTAAGGTTGATTCTATTACCTAACATGTAATCTCTAGATTCAAAAATTCAAAGTGCTCAAAGAAATCAAAACTAGCATGAAGAGTACAATGTATTCAAGTGCTCAAATGTGCAAGATGTTCAAAGTGCTCTAAGTATGCAAAAGGCATGTGATTGTTCCCGAAAACGAGGAGTGAGGCCTCCTTTTTATAGATTTTTGAGATGGATGAGGTGACATCCACATAAGAGACATATAACAACCACAAAGGAAAAAAGGACAAAATCATGCAAACGTTAACTACACTTTAGAGAACCAATATAATCCTCATTGGGAGAAGAAGTGGTGAGAGACAAATGATTGGAGGGAATTTGAAATGATTGGAGAGAATTTAGGGAAGGAAAGGTGGTTTTCTTGAGAAGAGAGAAGTCACACGTGTGATTATCTCATTAAGATTAAAAGGGATGTAATCCCTTTTTAAGTGTGATTAGAGGATAATTTAGCTAGAAAAGAAAGCTTAGCAAAAGAGGCAAGATTTAAATTAAGTTAAATTCAATTTAAACAAGTTTAAAAGCATTTTGGCAAATGGAGGGATTTAAAAATATTAAATTTATTTAAAAAAGGGAATATGGAGGGGACATGTATTAAAGTAATTTTAACACATTAGGGGTAGTATTTAAAATAATTTTAAATGCTAAGTTGATGAATTTATTTAACTAAATAACTAGTTGAATATAATAAATATAGTTGATTTATGAATTGTAATGTTATAGGAAATATTAATTAAATTAATATAGGAATGTGAAGGACAGTTTTGGGTGCCTACATTTTGCCCCTCTTTGATGTGATGTCGAAATCGACATCGCATCAAAGAAAAGAAAATTAATATGCCCCAAGATTTGTGTTGACGTGATGATGGAGGGAGGGTGTGCCCCTCGAGAAAATAGTGCAAAAAATAAATTTGGGCAATTTTCTTAAAAGAAAGAGCACAAGAGAAGAAAAAGGAGAGAAATGACAATTTGTATAATTTTGCAGGAGACGGGAGGAAACATGATGAAAAAGAGGGAATGGGATGAAAAACAGGCCCATGAGGGCCTAAACATAGGGCCCAAGGGGCCCAAAAGGGTCATTTTCCATCAAAATCCTAGAAGAGACTAAGAGAGTGAAGAGAGAAAATGGCTGGCGTGAGGGAGAGATTACAACTAGGGGAGTGAGTGCAGACATACTAGAGGCCTACAAACATGGGAGACCCAGTGAGTACGGAGAACCTATCTTGTACTTATGTTTGATTCATTTAATTGTAGCATTTATTGCATGGTAGGAGAATTAAATGGGAAAAAGGGTATCAGAGCATAGACGTCAATCGATCGATCAATGTCTTCACAGACACCAATTGACCGATTAGCATCTACACAAACATTGATTGACGGATCGACATCTGTGAAGATGTGTCGATCAACGTGAAGACGCTGATCACACAAGTTGAGGGGAATGGTGGGGGGTTGACTTGGTCAACCGATAGATCGAGGTCGATCTACATGGACCGAAATCTCTCTCGATCAACTTATACGTAGATTGGTCAAATGGGTAAGGGAGGAAGCAAGAAAGTGCCTCCCGAGGGGAATGGGAACTAACTAGAGGGCGATAGGGGAACTATGCCCCAATCTAGACTGGGTTGGGAAGAGAGATTAGCTTAGAAGAAACCTGACTGATGCAAATGACTTGAATGCAGGCACAGGTAGTGCCCTTCAGATCAAAGGAGTGTTGGCCCGACACGATGGAGCTAAGGGACCAGATGGTAGCGGTGGAGTGGGGACATGTGAAGCTATGTGGACTACATCATGTCCATGAGTAGCCTAGGATCAGAGAACATAATGTGCTCATGACCACACTGATCGAGAAGTGGCACTTAGACACCTTGAGCTTTCATTTACCTACAAGAGAGGCCACCATCACGTTGTATGTGTGTAGAGGATTCTATAGGTTCCTATCAGAGGGGTGACTATAGAGTATCAGTTAGATGGGGAAGAGCTCTATGTGGAGACTTTCTTTAGGTGACAGGAATAAAGAATACTAGGGACACGATAGTGGATACAATGGAAAGATGCGATGGAGGCATGATTAATAAGACTATCCCTCTACCTAGTAGGTCTCATTGGATGGTGGTTGATGCCTGAATATGCAAGGAATGGATTCCCACATGGATGGTAGAGGAGGAGGAGGAGGGCCTAGTATACAGCTGGGGATATATTGTCTTGTGTCAGCTTTACTATGACCTATATATTTGTGCATATATGACACAAAGGATGATGAGCCCCAGAGTTACACTTCTATTTGTATGGGCCTGGAGCACATTCCAGTGGTCAACCCAGTTTGACAGTATGAGAGACGACATATTTATGATTCGTATGCATGTAGGTATTGTCCCCCGATAATCTACGGAAGCATGAGATCTATGAGGTATTGGTGGAGGCTTTTAGATGACATGTAGATCTTTGAGTGGACACCGTTGAGGGGGTGTGAGGAATGAGGTTATTGGAGTGAGTAGCTTGGGAGAGAGGATGATAGCCTTGATGCTTATTATTTGGATTTTGTTCAGACATACTGTTGGTTGATTGGCAGGACATCTTATCAAATTGCATGATACATGCCTTCTAGAGTTAGAAGGCAGTTTGGTATTATACAAGATGTAGTACCAGACACTTTTCCTCATCCTCTTATCACCAGGGAGGTGATTTCTCTATGGGGAATGTGAGTGGATCCGTGAGGAGATTGGGGCAGTTGGAGGGCGATGGATAGGGTGGTTTGGAGACTGGGATAGGTTGTAGTGGTGGATGTGGGGGTGACGCCAGGTTATGCATAGTGGTGGTTCATACATAGGCCCATTAGACTTACAAATGTAGTGCAAGTTCAACCAGATGAGCAACAGGGGTCAAAAAATGATGGAGAGGGAGATGGGGTCGAGGGTGGAGGAGATGATGGGGATGGTGGTGATGATGGGGCCGAAGGGGCAGGACCGTCAGGAGGTCAGAGGGTGAGGTCGAGAGTGCCTACAAAGAGGAGGGGATTAGTACAGAGGCAAATTTCTAGAGGCTCTCCTTAGGTACCAACAGTAGTGATGCCACAAATGCCACCTACTTTAAAGACAGAGGTATATATATTTTCATCAAAAGGGCCACTTGCGAGGTATGTGGCACAGGAAGCTCATGATACCATACAGGTAGAGATGCACAAGGTACGAGCAAAGTAAGAGATGGAGAGACAAGAGAAAACAACTAAAAGAGTAGAGAGCAACAATGCACAACATCACTAGATTCTCTACAAAGGAGAGTGGACACAAGTGAGTTCACCATGGTATTCACACATGAGGGAGAGGTACAGGCTTAGGGAGAGTTAGAAATACTCTAGGGAGAGGTGGAAAGGTTCACACAAAAGGTGCATACAATGAATGTCGATGGAGACACATTGCGATGGAGAGAATACAATTATAGGGGTGAGCGTGAGCTCGCCAGGCAGGAAGCTACACTCCCAGGGGTAGCGCAGCTGTTGACAACTACCATGGATGCAAAGAGAGATGCATCCAGGTTAGGATGGGAGGCCACCTATTACATGGTTCTCTATCATTCCTCAACACTTATCGATCAGAAAGAGCCACCCTTTGCATACTAGGACATATTAGAGAGGGGTAGAGCAAGTCGATCATCGAGGTCAGTGGGTATGAGACCACTGAGAGATAGAGACATGGGAGGAGGCATGGGAGGCTCATCCTAGCTAGCCACATGAGGGTCATTCACTAGATATTTTGATACATTTTTGTATATTTTTCCATGAGATGAGATGTACATCAAAACTTAGGTGCACATGCATATGCATTCTAGATGTATATTTTTGATGTACCATTTGATAGATTTGGTGTACTTTTTATGCTTTTATAATGACATTGCGATGTGGACTTTGTGATCTTATTATTTCATGACAAATTTATATGATGATGCAACTATTTTTATGGTCCTATATGATATGATGTGATGTGTGTGCTTTGATTTATGTATGCATGTATGTTTAATGACGTGACAAACTCTTTTGATGTAGGATATATGTGATGTGTAACATGTCACATTATTCTATATGTAATGATTATAATGATCCTAACGAGTTTATGATGCATGATGTACATGGGTGGATGTATATGTAGGTTGATATGTTATATATGCATAGTATGCTTATGTGTTTATGCAGGGTGATTATGTAATTGTGAAAAATATGGAATAGATGCATTTTTAATGATTAATAATTAATGTTATGGATGTGTTATACTTATAAATTCATTATGGATGTATGGATGGAGGATTGAGTATGTTGTATTTATTTAAAATGTTTAAGAATGGATAATGGATATAATGTATAAATAACTATGCTTGAAAAATGATATATAATGATAATGCATGGAAATGAATATAATACATATTAAATGGGGCTGAACTAATGCAGTAGAATCACTTAAGTAATGCAATATATATATATATATATATATATATATATATATATATATTACAACCTATATGATAATGCAACCTAATAATGCAAACTTAAAATATAATGCAACCTGAAATATAATGTAAATGAACTTAAATGGAACTAAGAATACTAAATCAATCATGAAAATGAATGTAATAATGCAACTACAATGTCTATGTAAAATGAAACTAAATAAAAAATGCAACTAAAGTGTATATGCAAAATGACGTGTTTTTGTGTATCAAAGTAACCAGGGGGGACACATAGCTAGCTTAGTATGGGGGAAAGAAACGGTGAATAAAAAGAAGGCCTCACCATGCACACAAAATGCAAAATGAACCTAACTAAATGACAACTAACTAAATGCAAAAAGAGATTGTGCGGGATCAGTGTCGTGTTAATAGTGGAGATCACACCCTAGTTTGATTTTGCAAAAAGAGGTATGAAACACATGCTAGAAAGCATGTATGACATGATTCCTTTGCGTAAATCAGACTTTCAGAAAAATAATGATAGATTTAGACACATAGATATAGATCAAAAAATCATGGTGGAACCAATGCAATACACTCATAGGGGGGCTTAGTACACTCACGTCTTTTGAGGGACTTGGTGGAAGTAAAAAAAATGATTCCCCCAGTGAGGCATGCATAACCAATATTGTTTAATGAAAAAACACTAAATATGCCAAAAAATAGATCATACCAAAAAAGATGTGTATTGCAATGTATGCCATTCAAAATATACCAAGATATGGAAGATCGAGGAAATCATGAGTAGAATCCAATGAAATAGAAAAGATAAAATCAACAAAGAAGGTCTCATGACCAAGCATTCATTCAGTCCATAGTTCTTTCCATGAACAAAATTGTGTGATGGGGGATCTGACGAGCCGACGGAGGAAGGATGCTCCTAACGGGTCGAGATTGAATGATTGTCCATTGTTGATATTCACTGGAAATAATGTGAAATAAGTAATAGCATAGAGATTTAGTCTCGATGTTGATTTTGATATGAACATATGCACTCATTATGTCTGAAAGAAGCGCGACTGAATGGGAAATATTTTTTGTGACCAAGATCAATGCCTCGTCAAGTGAGGGAGAAGTAAAGCATGGGATATGTGGATTTGCAGCATAAAGTGACATGAATTTCTAAACTAAAGGGGGGTTCCCACACAGATATGGGACTAGGTGGAGGGAAATTTTGCAGATGGTAGGGAATCTGGATAGACAATGGATCATGCCCATAGTGCTTGTTACCAAATTTTCACTACTGGATGATTTATTTCTTTATTCTTTTTCAGGACTTTATTTTTATATTTATTTTTATTTGGTATCATCATGGCAGTTGTTTGCCAATTTTTCACCAGGACGATGATTTTTCAGGACTTTTTCTACTTTTTAGGATTTTTTCATAATCATTTTTATAGTGTTTTTGTATTTTTTGCTAATTTTTTTAAAAAAAATGTAGATTTTTTTAGGAACTTTTTGTTGTATAAGAACTCTGATCAAATGTAGAACTGCTTCAAATGCATAATATTTACAAGATCAGGGAGAGGCTCTCCCTCTGTTGTTGCTATCTGATATGCTCTATATCCAAATTTAGCTGTGACCACAAAAGGCCCCAACCAATTAGGCTTAAATTTTCCTTTCTTTTCATCGCTTTGGAGATTCTTCATGTTACATTGTAGGACCAGATCATCAACCTCAAACTCATGGGGTTTGATAATTTTGTTGAACTTAAAGCATAGGCAATTTTTATACACATAGAGTTGGTTCAAGGAATTGAGGTGTTATCCATCAATGAGTTGATTTTCTTGTAAGCGAGAAACTCAATATTCATCTTTGGACATCAAATTCTTGAAATAGATTTTGAGGGAAGGGAGCTCAATTTCAATAGGAAGAACAACCTCAGAACTATAGACAAGGGCGAATAGATTGGCTCCAGTGGGAGTACAAATAGAGGTTTGGTAAGCCCAAAGGGTGGGATTTAATTGAAGGTTCCAATTACGGACAACATCATTGACTATATTTTTGAAAATTTTAAGGATATTTTTATTAGTAGCCTCTACTTGACCATTACCTTATGGGTATACTGCTGGAAAAATGCTGGGTGATACCAAATTTCTCACAGAACTCAGTGACATCCTTATTTTTGAAATGGGTTATATAATCACTATGGATATCTTGTGGGATGCCATAGCGACAAATGATGTAATTTAAGATGAACTTTGAAATTTTCTTTCTTGTAGTATAAGTGAGAGGGATGACTTCAACCCATTTGGTAAAATATTTGGTAGCGTCAAGGATGTACTTGTGACCATTGGAGGAATTTGGAAATATCTGGCCTACAAGATCAAAACCACATCGTGATAAAGTCCAGGGGGTAATTATTGGTTGGAGGTCCTGGGCGGGTGTGTGTATCGAATTTCCATGTTGACAGGGTACACATTTCTTCACAAAAAGATAAGTGTCCTTCTCCATAGTCGGCCAGCAATATCCAATACATAGAAATGTCTTGGCCAAAATGAGTCCATTGGAGTGGGCCCCACAGATTCCTTGGTGCACCTCTTGTAAGGTCATTTTCCCTTCCTCTAAGTTTAGACATCTGAGAAGGGTTCCATCAAGTTGTTTCTAGAAGAGGGTATCACCAAGGATAGTGTAACATGAAGTTCGACGAATGAAATTTTTTCGTTGATTGGTAGTAAGGATAAGTGGAATAATCCCATCACGAAGGTAGGAATAAATTTCTTGGTACCAAGGGGAGTCGAGAACAAAAATTTCACATACCATCTCATACTCTAATTGTTCATAGGAAGGGAGCATGAGATTCTCAACAAGAAACTTGCACCATTGATTATTCTCTGGCATGGATATCAAAGAGGCAATGGTAGTCATTGCATCAACCGCCTTGTGGTTAGTTCTTGGGATATGTTGAAATATAATTTCTATGAATTGTGGCTTTAGATATTAAACCATTTGGTGGTAAGGGAGAAACGTATCATCCTTGGTTTGATATTCATCATTAACTTGCCAGATGACCAACTAGGAGGCACCAAAGACAAGAAGGTTTGTGATTTTGTAGCAAATAGCTTGATGAAGTCCTACTACTAGGGCCTCATATTCAACAATGTTGTTTGTACAAGTAAATTTAAGCTTGTAATATTTAGGGATGAGATCCCCTTGTGGTGTCACAAACAATAATCCTGCCCCTGCACCCTTCTGCATATATGATCCATCAAAATAGAGCTTCCATTGTATGCTCAGGGTAACAATCATGATTGATTCATCTTGAAAATCTGTAATAATATGATGATCATCAAGAACACGAGTGTTTGTTAGCTGATCTATAATTATTTGATCCTTGATATCTTTTCATTCTACATACACAATGTTAAATTCACTTAAAATCATGACCCATTTTCCCGTGCATCCAGTGAGAGAATCTTTTGATAAGAGGTACTTGAGAGGGTCAAACTTAGAGATGAGTTGTGTTTTATTATTAAGCATGTAGTGATGTAGCTTTTGCGTGTAAAAGACCACATCCAAAGATGCTCTCTCAATAGAAGTATAGTTCAACTCATAATCAACAAGTGTTCTACTAAGGTAGTTTATAACAAGCTCCTTTTCATTAACATCTTGCTGTGCAAGAATTGCACCTAGTGCCATTATTGTATTTGATATATAGAGAATTAAAGGTCTGTTTGGAATAGGTGGGACCAACACCAGTGGATTAGCAAGATACTTAATTATTTAACTGCTTGAATTCCTTTTGACACAAGTAATCCCATAGGAACTTGGTATCTTTACACAGGAGATGTGAGAAAGGATGAACCTTATCTGCCAGCTAAGATATAAATCTGTGGATGGACTAAAGTTGGCCTTGTAAAATGTGAATTTTCTTCAATTTTTTTGGAGGTGGCATATCCAAGATGGCTTTTACCTTCTTAAGATCAATCTCAGTCCATCTTCGAGATACGATGTAACCTAACAATTTTCCTGATTTGATGCCAAAGACATATTTCTTGGGATTTAACCATAGCTTGTACTTCTCCAATCTTTCAAAGATTGTTGTAAGGGTGGCTATATGTGATTCTCTTGTTTTTGACTTTCCAAGGAGGTCATCCATATAATCTTGAATGATCACATGAAGGAGATCATGGAAAATTATTTTCATAGCTCGGTGATATGTAGCACCTGCGTTTTTAAGACCGGAAGACATTACTTGATAGAAGAATGTACCCCAAGGAGTAGTAAAAGAATTTTTGTGTTGATCCTCAACTGCAATTATGATTTTATTATATCTATATAATCCATCCATAAGGGAAAACATCTCATGTTGAGCAGTCAAATCCACTATGATGTTGATGTTGGGAAGTGAAAAATCATCCTTAGGACATACTAAGTTAAGATATCTAAAGTCAGTACAAATCTGTATACCCCCAATAGGTTTACCCACTGTTACAATGTTAGAAACTCATTATGGATAATCTACGGGTTGGATTAACTCAGCATCAAGCATCTTTTGCAATTCTTCTGTAATTAGTAAGGTGGCTTGTGGATGCATCTTGCATATTTTTTTCTTAACAAGCTTAATTTTAGGATCTACAACAATATTATGTAGCACTAGATCTAGATCCAAGATAGACATATATTTATAATTCCATGCAAATTTTATTTGTGACTTTCAAGGAAACATGGTCATGTTATTTCTTTCTTTATTTCTCATTAAGTGATGTTGCAATGTATGTGATCTTAGGATTATCTGTAGTTCCAAGGTTAACCTTGATTGTATCTTCAAGAAAAATAGAGGATTTCTCCAGTGGTACTGTCATGAGAGGAAAGTCAGCTTCTCCCTCCTCTAACACGCTAGGAAGGTTTTCACTAGAAGATGTGTCCTTTATTTTCTCTTTTTCTTCACCCAAAGACGCCTTAGAGAGAGTTTCACTAGAGGGTGTTTTATTTTATTTTTTATTTTTATTTTCACTTTTGCGACTAGGAGAGTTAAATAGGCTACTGAAGTAGGCTTTCTCATTGGATCTTATACCAAGCTCGTAATATTGAATATTTATTAATCCAAAAATTGATAATACTACCTCATATAAATTACATACGTCCAATGCAGACGGTGAATATTATTAGTCCTTATCAATAAGCTCAGGGTGTTTAAGAGGAAGGGTGGGGTATAAAAGTTCTACTACGGTGATGACTAGGACATGGTTAGAGTTGATGACATCATCTTTGATGTATTGGAAAGGGACTTCATATAATTTATCCTCAGTGCATGAATTAGTCTCAACTAAGCAATAGTCCTTAGTAAAGACCGCCTTGGTTTTTAGGGAACCCAATCCTCGGCCTCAAGGGTAGCCAATTTATTTGATGAGTGTCTTCCTTTTATCTTCATTTTCTCCAAGGCCCGTTCCATGATATCCCCTTCTTTCAACAATAAGAGTGGCCTTCACATACTCATCCTTAGGAATATCTACAAGTTTGTCTTTGTCATCATTAAAAAGCAAGGATAGTATGTCATTTTCCATATGTTCATCTACAAGGGATCCCTAGTGTTCAAGAGTAGTCTTTTTTCATGTTACAGTTTCCTTACTCCCTTTGGAAAAGAGTTTCTTGGGTTTACCATAGGAGCTTGGGGATAGGGGTAGTTGACTAACGCACATAGCATTCTCAAATTTATATTCTCTCATTCCTTGATCAGAAAACTTTACCTTCTTTTTAGACTCAGAACTTTTCTCTTTAATGGCCTTCTATTTTCCTTTGTCAGATGATTTATCACCTTCTTTAGTAGGATATTTCTTAGTAGAGGAATTCGTAGAATCTTCCTTTGTAATGGGTCAAGAAAATTCATTCAAAGGATAATAGTACGATTGTTTAACCTCCAATCTATTGCAGTATTGGAAAGGTTCTTGATCTCCAGGTATTGTGATTTCTCTACCATGATGTGGGAATTTCAAGAATTGATGATATGTAGATGGTACACCTACGATAACATGTATCCAAGGTCTTCCCAAGAGTATATTGTAAGGCATGTCAAGATCAAGGACATGATAAGTGGTTTTAATTAGGGAAGGGCCCACTTGTAGAGGAAGTGTGATCATTCCTTTAGATTCTCTTTCTTGATCATCATAATACTTTATGGTAATTCTCTTTGTTACATCAATGAGGTCTTCAAGAATCCCAAATCTCTTATCATTTTCATAGTGCAAAGGTTCAAACTAGATCCATTGTCTATCAAGACTCTTTTTATTTTGGTGGAATGAATGATGACTTCAATATGAAAGGGGCTTATTGTGATAAGGGCTAGAACCATGGAGATCTTTGTCTATGAATACTAGGTGTGATTGCACAACTAGGTTCTTGATCATAGCTTGAATTTCTGAGGCATTGATGTATTCAGGGACTTGGGACTCAGTAAGGGATTTATCAAGAACTTCTTTATGTACAAGGGACATATGGAGAAGCTAAAGTATGGATATATGTGCGGGATTCTTCCCCAATTGTGCTAGAAGATCATAGCTCAAATAAGGTCTAGAAGATGTGGATGGTGCAGCTGGTGGAGTGACAATGGCTTGGACAATTATTCTTCCCCTTCGAGCCCTAGCATTACAATCAAAGTATTTAAGATTGAGGATATACACATGGTTGTCAGATTATTCAATGAAACTAAAAAGGGAATCAAATACACAATAATCATTTTCTTAGATATTTCCACATGTAGAGCCAAAGCCTTGTATATTATTAGTAGTATAGTCATAAGGCACCATTTTGGAAGATGAGGTGTTGTTTTGATCATGCTTTAGGAATGGCTGACTGCATATCTTGAGCTTCACATTAGATGATGATGATGATGTATGGCCTTCAACCTCAATCTTTCCATCATCAATAAGGTCTTGGACAAAGTGTTTCAACTTCATGCATTTCTTGGTGTCATGACCTTTGATGCAGTGGTATTCACAATATTCATTGTCCTTGTACCAAGAAGGTTTGGGTTGATTATAATTATATGGTCGAGTGTTAGGATATACCATCATGTTTTTTTTTATCAACGAGCATCTTAAAGATAACATTAAGAGACTTTATGAGGGAAGTAAAATATCAAAATGGGCGTGGAACTGAATTGTTGTTGTTTTTATTGGTATTGTTGTTGTTGTTGTTACAAGTAAATAGACAACCTTGATTGCACGGTTGTTAATGAGAGGTGTTCTAATCCTGTTAATTGCAATTTTTATTACTGTTATTTTGATTACGACCATTTCTTTGATTACCTTGGTTGGCCACTTGTACATTTTGAACATGTTTATATCAGTCACTCCATCATTGACTAGCCCTTTGTTCTTTGTCTAAAACTTTGGTTTGTCATTTTTAGATGAGGAATTATAGTGTGTAATGGTTTCCTTTTGCAAGAGGTCATTTTCAATGGTCTTCCATTTCATAACAATTAACTCAAAAGTGTTGGGGGCAGACATTTTCATTTGGAATGACATTTTGGGTACCATATTTTTAGTAAATATGTCTATAAGATGATTATCTAGTATTTTCCAAGGCATTCAATTGGAAATATGTCTCCACCTTTGTAATAAACTATCAAAGGTTCCCCCATTCATTTTCTTATTATTTCACAAGTCACTTCATGATTCTTGATGTTTGATATTGTGCAACAAACTTTTATGCCAGATCAGCAAAAGAAGATATGGATCCAGGAGGTAGATTCATGAACCATTCGAGTGCAAGGCCTCCAAGACTCTTAGAGAGGAGTATTTTGAGATAATCCTCATTGTAGGATACCTCTTGATAGATGTCATAAAATTATTTGAGATGTTGAATAGAATAAAATCTTGCAACAATCCCAACATCATGTGTTATATCAGGTCTATTGTGAACACCATACTGTAATTTACCAATCATGGATCGATAAAGAGTATTATCCACCTCTTGTGTCTCATCTTCTTTATAAAATTTACATCATGTGACCATTGGTGTTCCAACATGCTTGGAATCTTCCATACCAAAATTTTTGAGGATCTCTTTGATATACTTAGCTTGTGTAATATAGATCCCTTATGCAACTTGTAGTATCTGTAGACCTAGAAAGAACTTAATCTCTCCAATCATTGACATTTAAAACTTTTTTCTCATTTCATCATCAAATTCCTTACATAAGGTGTTATTGCCTCCAAAAATAATATCATCAACAAAAATTTCAGCAATCAAAACCTTGTTGTCACTGTCACACTTCAAGTAAACATTATTGTTATCACTTGTTCTTTGAAATCTTATTTTTATTAGATAAGAGTGCAATCTCTCATACCATGCTCAAGGTTCTTGCTTCAAACCATAAAGAGATTTGTGTAACTTACATACCTTATTCTTATTTGTGATCTCAATGAATCCTTCAGGCTACTCAATGTAAACTTCTTCTTCTAGTATCCCATTCAGAAATGCAGACTTGACATCCATTTGGTAAAATTTGAATCCTTTGTAAGCTGCATAAGCTAGAAGTGTTCTAATTCCTTCCAATCAAGAAATAGGTGAAAAATTCTCTCTATAATCAATACCTTCTTCTTGTGCATAACCTTTGCAAACAAATCTAGCTTTATTTCTGATAACTTATCCATTCTCATTTAGCTTGTTTCTAAAAATCCATTTAGTACCAATAACATTTTTATCCTTTGGCCTAGGTACTAAAGTCTGTGTACTGCTCTTTTCTATATGATCAAACTCTTCTTTCATTGCTTTCATCCAATCTTTATTATCTAGTTCTTGTTTAACTTTCTTTCACTCAAATGTAGATATCAAACATGTATTGTCTCTTAGCTTTCTTCTTGTTATCACTCCAACATCTTTATTTCCAATAATCCTACTTGGTGAGTGGTGCCTCCTGACATATTTTTCTAAAACATGGTCGGTAGGTCTCAGTGCTTCATCCTCATTGTTTAGTTGGAGAGAAATCTGTTCAGCTTCCTCCTTGGTAGGTGCTCTCGATAGGGTGTCAGGAACATCATATTGTATGATGGCTTAGGAGATAGGGACATGCAAATTGACAAAGGTTCGAGGGAATGTTTGATTCATGTATATTTATCGACCTTCATGGTCTTGTACTATATTGATGTACTTTGGTATTTATATTGATTGATGTACGACATATAGATCGACATCCTTAATTTTTCCAAAATGTAATGCTTCTATGTACTGTTGAATAATCATGATGTATTTAAGCTCGACTTGTAGGTCGACTTCTTGATGTAATTAATCATACTCTTCAAATCTATGTGACGACATTGTGAGTGCATGACACTTTAGACAACACCTTGTTTATTGAAATCTAATCTTTTATCTTATCTTAATTTGATGTGAAGGTCAAATTCATGTTTATTTTATCTTATTTATGGAATAAAAATGGTTGATTAGACTATGTGGTCAATCGAATTTGAATTTTCTTTTCAATTTTCCACATTTCATGCTAACTGCTTATGTGGCATTTTTTTTGAGAAAATGCAATCTTTACACTAATTAATCAGCGAGTTAGGTTTAGTAGATGAAAGGGATTGGTGTAGGCTAGGTTTTAGGTGAGGTTTAAGATTTAATTCAGATTAAATTCAAATTAGTCAAGATTAGAAGAAATAAGATAAGTGGGGGGAATAAACAAATTTGAAATTTATTTAAAATGGTATTATGGAGAATCCTATACTAAATAAGATTTAATATATTAAGGGAAAGTATTTAAATTAAATTTAAGTACCTTAAGAATATGAGTCTAATTAATTAAATAGATAGATGAACATAACAAGTATAATTAATTAATTGAAATTAACTATAGTGTTATGGGGACATTAATTTAATTTAATTTAATTAATGTTAAGTGACTAAGGACATTTTTAGATGTCTATAGACTTTAGAGTCTTTTCTTTCTTTATGCTTCTTGCCGCATTGGCTTGTTTTATACCTTGTTATTGTAACAAGCTGATCATTTGGTATTTGAGTAGTGGAGTGGAGTGGCTCTCCAGGATGGGCTAGAACACAAAGGGGTCACCAGGGTAACCCTTGGGGAGTTCTTAATAAAAGTGATATTAAATAAATAAATTTGGTTAAACATATTAACAAGAGTTAATGTGAGTACCTTGTAATTATTTGAGGATGTTGATATGGTATGTCCTTTTATTTCTATCATTTCAGGATGTTGATATGGTACAAATTTAGTGGTTTTTGTTGGTCCACTGAGGGGGGGTGAATCAGACAAAATCAAACTTAAATACTTAAAACTTAGCTCACTGATTCAATCGGCAGAACTAAATACAGTAATAATCGACTCACCAAATAACTTAATAACTTAAACAACCATACATCTCATAATATGAAAATCAATCACTCAAACTCAGTTAACACTAGATTTAATGTAGAAACCCAATATGGGAAAAACTTATGTGGGAATTGTGACCCCAAATAAAAATTGTACCCATCTAAAGTATGCTCGGTTAAGAACTTATCATGCTAAAGATTACAAACACATTTGCTAAAAGTGACCCTATTAAGGGATTTATCTTAGATATGTTGAGGTATTCATCCTATTAGGAGTGGCCTTGATAGAGGAATTTAAACACTCTTTTTGAATGTCACCTATGTCACCTATGTCTAGGATTTACAAATGGGACTGTTAAATCCACTCGGTTAAGAGATTTTCTCTGTTACAAATGCTAATAAGCATTAGTAAAAATTTGATCAATAAATATATAAACTACCTTTTTCTTGTGTCAGATCCTTTATGCTCATATGAATACTAGCATCACATACTCCATTTGCCTCTGCTCTTAGACTGTAGATTCTTCTCTTTCTGCTTCTCTATTCTTCTCGGTAACTTATGTTCTTCAGCTTATTGATCTTCTTAATTCAACTTACCAGCATGATCCTCTCTATTTATTTCTCATCCTTTATATAGACAAACTTTTTATTGTTAATCTCCTTGATTAGGTTTTCCATCATTTGTGCTCAGTTATTCGTTCATCTTCTTCACAAATCTTAGCTCGGTAAATGGTTTAACTTTTACCTCGTAACTCAAGATTTTTCTTGGAACTCTAATAATCAGGTTTAACTACTTAATATTTTCCTTAGATATTCTCATTTAATTTTATCGCTTGTAGATCTTCTAACAAAATTCCTTTAATTATTAACAACATCTAGATCATCATAGCTTTGTATTAAATTTGATCTTATAATCATTTTTAATTAATATCCTATACTCGGTAACTTGCTTTGTAACTCGGTAACTAACTTCATTCACTGCTCGATGCTCAGTTACTGAAACCGAATAACACAACTCTATACCGACTGACTCTGTCTAGCTTGGTAGAGTAACTATTTTCAGTCATAACTTAACCCTTTGCAATCTCTGACTTAATCAATCAAGTGTATTGACTTGAAAACATCAAATGTACAGTAGAAAACAAATATATCAATATTACTTCATCATTGTCTGATCTTTATTTTTCACCCATTTAACTTCTCCTTCTTATGATATGGTAGCTCAATAAAAATCAGTAAATCAATTGCTTGACATCAATGACAAAATAACAAATTATCTAACCATTTATAAAACCTTGTATACCTATAATCACTCGGTCTTCATCATCTCCATCACTTGATCAACAATCTCCCTCTTTCGCATTGATGACAACACTATAGTATTATTATAGTAATTGATGATGGAAATTCTCAATAACTATTAATCACTATCATTACTCCCTCTGAGTTGATATTTTTTATTCTCATCTTCAAACTGTTCTCCCTCTTGGATAAATCTTTTGATAATATAGCATACATTCTGATTATCCTTCATGAGTAACTAGTATCAATTCATTCTCTTCTTCTTTCATCAATATCTCCCTTATGGATAAATGTCATCAATTCATTCTCTCACGCTTTGACATCAATGCCAAAAAGTCATACTCTTCAAAACTTGTTTCAATAGTGGATTATAACTTGCATGTATAAATACTCATTGCATACATAGATCTCCAAACAACTTCAGGAATCACCTAAAGTGTGTCATACTAACATCAATTCAAGAATGTATATTCTAATAAAGTATAGAATTGATGCAACGTACCTCATTCTTCTTAGTGAATATGGGATAGGGAGAGAAACCCTAGTTTACCTTTGAGATACTCAAAAGAATCCTTCGGTAGTGGCTTTGTAAAGATATCAGCCAGTTGTTCCTTTGAATTCACATATTCCAATACCACATTTTTCTCTTGAACTTGTTCTCTCAAGTAGTGATACTTGATAGAAATGTGCTTGGTCTTTGAATGCATAGTCGGGTTCTTTGATATGTTGATAACACTTATGTTATCACAAAAAGATACTTATAGGATTTGAGATAATCTTTGCATACCTTTAAGTAGCTTTTTGATCCAAACAATTTTTGCACAAATCATGACAGTAGCAACATATCCTGCCTCAGCTAGTACTTTTCCTGTCATTAATATTTCCAGCCTAATCTGCATCAGTACTATAGAATTTCATATCAAAAGTACCTCCTTTCTTGTACAATAAACCAAAACCTTCAGTTCCTTTTAGATATCTAAATATTCTCTTTACTGTAGACATATGTCTTTCCTTAGGATTAGAAGAAAATCCTGCAACAATCCCAACATTGTGTGCTATATCAGGTCTATTGTGAACAATATATTGTAATTTACCAATCATGGATTGGTAAAGAGTATTATCCACCTCTTGTGTCTCATCTTCTTTAGAGAATTTACATCATGTGACCATCGGTGTTCCAACAGGCTTGGAATCTTCCATACTAAAATTTTTGAGGATCTCTTTGATATACTTAGCTTGTGTAATATAGATCCCTTCTACAACTTGTTGTATTTGTAGACCTAAAAAGAACTTAATCTCTCCAATCATTGACATTTCAAACTGTTTTCTCATTTCATCAGCAAATGCCTTACATAAGGTGTTATTGCCTCCAAAAATAATATCATCAACAAAAATTTCAGCAATCAAAACCTTGTTGTCACTATCACACTTCAAGTAAACATTATTGTTATCACTTGTTCTTTGAAATCTTATTTTTATTAGATAAGAGTGCAATCTCTCATACCATGCGTGGGGTTCTTGCTTCAAACTATAAAGATCTTTGTGTAACTTACATACCTTATTCTTATTTGTGCTCTCAATGAATCCTTCAGGCTACTCAATGTAAACTTCTTCTAGTATCCCATTCAGAAATGCAGACTTGACATCCATTTGATAAAATTTGAATCCTTTGTAAAATGCATAAGCTAGAAGTATTCTAACTCCTTCCAATCTAGAAATAGGTGCAAAAGTCTCTCCATAATCTATACCTTATTCTTGTTAATAACCTTTGCAAACCAATCTAGATTTATTTCTGATAACTTATCCATTCTCATTCAGCTTTTTTCTGAAAATCCATTTAGTACCAATGACATTTTTATCCTTTGGCCTAGGTACTAAAGTCTGTGTACTATACTTTTCTATCTGATCAAACTCTTCTTTCATTGCTTTCATCCAATCTTCATTATCTAGTGCTTGTTTTTAACTTTCTTTGGCTCAAATGTAGATATCAAACATGTATTATCTCTTGTCTTTCTTCTTGTCATCTCTCCAATATCTTTATTTCCAATAATGTTACTCGGGGAGTGGTGCCTCCTCACATATTTTTCTAAAACAGGCTCAGTAGGTCTCATTGCTTCATCCTCATCGTTCAGTTGTAGAGAAATATGTTCATCTTCCTCCTTGTTAGGCGCTCTTGGTAGGGTGTCAAGAACATCATGTTATACATATACAAACTTATCATAGTCTTTAGGTTCCTTTTTTATTTCTTCATCATTCTTTTCTTCAAACTCATCGATTCTCACAGTTGCACTTTCCACCATTTTGTTAGCAACTTTATTCAAACACTTATAGGGTTTACTCCTTGTAGAATATCTTAAGAATATTCCTTCATCCCCTTTAGAATCAAACATTCCTTTAGAATATTCAAGATATAACATTTACTTGCAAAAAAATTGAAAATAACTCATATTAGATTTGTGTTTATACAAGATTTAATAAGGTGTTCTATTGGTACCTTTCTTCATTTGTACTTGGTTCAATTTGTAAACAGTAGTACTAACTACTTCTCTCTAGAAGTTTTGTGAAATACCTTTCTCAATCATCAGTGTCCTTGCACAATCAACAATGGATCTTCTTGACGGGGGTTTGTGACCGGGTCCACCAACAGAGGTAAGTTGTCACCAGGTATCGGGGTACCGGCCAAATTTGCCTATAAGGTTTGTCTTGAGAAATGAGATTCTTTGGGCCTTCAAGCACGTGAGAGTTGGGTCTCGACAGTGCAGGAGCTAGGTTGGGAGTTGTGACTATTTTGTTCAGCAGGATAGCTGGTTATCTCGGCTCATCTTCTCTGTAGATTTAGGTAAGTGGGGTTTCCTGCAAGCACTCGTTAACTTAACCAAATAAACTTCAAAATATAGGCCAAGGTTAGAAGTATTCCATCTACCTATAGTCATGCAAATACATTCAAAACATCAACCATGCTCTAACATGCTACACTAAAATACTGAATACACACAGAAACATCAGTTCATACATATCCAATAGTGAGGGAAAAGAAGGTCATTAATCTACTTAAAATATTAGAGAAAGGGACATAAGAAACATACAGCATGAAAGAATATCAACTCAGAGATCAAGAGACCAACAAAAGCATTGCGAGAATCCTTCCTTCTTCATTAATAGTTTTCTAGCATCACTGGTGAGTACATCAATAATGGCTCTAGGGAAGCGTCTATCTACTGAACTGCTAAAGACTAAGGAGAATTGAGCTCTGTAAAAACTAGAAATGAAATTGAAATGCTCTACCTATGGACTATAAAATCATCAATTTTGTCGACCCTTGGAATGAGGTCAGACTTATTATTTATACACAGATTTTCCCTAAAATTAACCTAACTTAACTCTACACTCAACCAATAAAATACAATTTCTGGTGGCCGGTACTACCTACACCACGTTATAACAACCTTGAGAAGAGCAGAGGTCTGACATGTCAGAATAATGAGACAAGAAAGGAGGTATGGAAGAATCAGCCTCAAGAAGAGAGCTAGAGGGAGGATAAAAGAAATCTGATCCCCCAGGGATCGAGGCTACATGCCTCATTAATGGAAAAGTGGCTCACTATCTCTAATGCACGAGGTGTTATTCTGGGGTGGCACCTTGGGAAGACCATCTATTAGAATTATCTTTCAAGCTGACATGCCCTGCTGGAGTTACCTACCTTCTGACATCCTTATTAACTATCTGATAATGACCTGGACACGGGTCATCCAAAGAATACAAAACTATGGATCTAGAACTCCAAGCTCCGGGAGCTTAAGCTCAAATAATAAAGAATACAAAATATGCATGACCGATGGAATTCTCCAGAATTCAAAGAACCTTATTGCTCCTTACTGCTTTTGAATGCTTCTAATACTTGGCTTACACCTTCTTTGTCTATGTCCTTGATGCTATCCCATTGACTGCGGACAAACTCCAACTTCTCTTTGACTTCTCTAGCCACATTCCATAATTCATCTACCATCTTCACAGCATCATGTGCCTAGATCATCATCTTGGATAATCTTGGTAACTTGCCCCTGTCAAAATATTCGACAACCAGGTACAGAGACTCCATTCGCTCATCAAATTTGTGGAGGATGTAGTCCTCTAGGGTGCATATCCCGGTGGTGAAGGGGTCGACTTGTGACACTCCTACCAAAAATGCCTGGAATAAGCCCAAAGGATATTAGGCCACAGTCACCTTCTCTCTTAGGGCCTTAACTATTTCCTTGCATACCTTGATTTTGAGGCCAAGTCTGGAGTACTAGGCCTGGAGAGAATCATACAATTCATCTCCTAAAATTTACACCTCTATGATGGTTTCCTCTCTAGCATTGAAAATTTCCTCCAAACTGGCCCTCCATTTTTCATACTTCTCCAAGTCCTACTCCCATACAATAGCGGAGCCATTTTCCTGGTTGAGGAGGTTGTTGATCTGGTAAAGATCCGGGAGGGACACCACTAGGAATTTTCTTATGGAGGCTATCTGCTCGGTGACCCACCCATCCAAAGACTGAGCCTTCTTCTTCATGGCCCTGAGAGAATCCATGTCACCCTGAGCAAGCGGCAACCTAGAAGTAGAAGCTTCTGGGTGGATCTTGGCCAGAGGCTGTGTAAGTTCTGCTAGAAGAGCGAGGAAATTTGCATTGGTCTCCTTTTCCTCCTTTAACTTCTAGCCTTGTTTAATGTATCAGGCATCCAATGCTTTGGTGACCTCTCTCAGCAGGTCCAATTCACCCTGCTTATCTCTTCTCCCTAGTGCCACTTCTATAATAGTGTAATCTTCGGGCCTTATGGCTGCTACATCTGCATCTGGAGGAGGTATTGTGATTGTCACAATCGTACTTCTTGTTGGACCAGTCTGGAGGGTATGGATTTTCCATGCCTTCTTAGGCTTCTGGGCCTCTCCATTTTGGGCCATCATCTCGGCCAGGGAGAGCGGAATGCCCGTTGTTACCGTCGGGGCCTTCCTCTTTCTTGATTCTACCAGCCATTGGGGCAGCTAGGATGGCTTTTCTATTAGGACCTGGGCATTTGGATCCCTTTCAGAGTCTGGCAGTGTGTTCCTGGGATCAACATTATCATCGAGATCTTTTTCTTTTTCCTGTTTCTATTCCTTTTCCTTCTCTTCGAAAGCCTTATTATTTTTTGTCGAGTTGGCGTCCTCTTTCATGATGTCCAGAGCTTCTTCTCCTCTGGTATCAGCATCATCTATATTTTTGGGGATTTCCCCATCCTTCTCAGCATCAGTTGATTCATCATTTGTATCTTCAGAGATTTCCTCGTCCTTCTGATGCTGTTGTTCTTTGACCTCATTAGCTTCTTCTGTCGAAACATCTTCCTCCACTGGGAAATCTTATGGAGGTGGGCGAGGTCTCTGGCCAAAGTTTAAAAATGCATCTGCCTTTACTACCTCCCCAAATGTACTCTGGGGCAACTGGTCCTCTGGAGCAATCAAAGGTGTTTGGAGCATGATGATTGGGGGTACGGTTGATCCCTTGGGTCCAGTTTCCTTAATCATCAGTTTCTCATCCATGCTTTTCCTTTGTTCATCCTCGGTCTCTTGGACCAACATTTTCTCCCGCTCGGGCTCCCTTTGTAATTCCTCCTAGGCTTCCTTCTCTACGACAGCTTCTTGTTCTGGGACCTCTTCTTCTGCGGGGATATTTTCTTTCTCTTGGGTGGCGATCTCCTCCACCGCATGATATACATCCTCATGAAGGTTGATGAGCTCATCTGCCTCGAAGACATCATCAAACTCGTCGTGTGGGGGAGAGGAATTAGAAATATTCTTGAGTTCTAGGGAATCTGAACTGACATCAAATGGAGGCAAGTCTAGCATACTGGGGCCCACAGCTGCGCTTGGAGTGGGGGTCACCTTCTGCTTCTTCTTCCTTAGTAATGGGACCCCAGTATCTAAAACAATTATAGACCCCACCTTAGCAAGAGTCTGCTTGCTCATCATTATGGCCAACGAAGGGGATCCCGCCAGCCAAGCAAATGCTACTGGAGTTACGAGGAGGCCGAAGGACATTTGTGTGCTTATCTGCTGGCTAGCCAGCCTTGCTGACTCGATTTGTTTTTGTAGCTAAACCATTATGGGGGCCAGACCCAGAGGAGGTACCTTGGCTACGATATCTTCTTTCTCCTTCCCCTTTCTTGTGCTGGGTCTGGCAGCAATAGTGGGGCTTCAAATAATTGGAACAATTGGTCCCTTTCGGGTGCTCTTGGGACACACCTGGGCAAAATAATTATGACTGGCCTCTAAAATGGGGTGGCATACTCCCTCTATTGTCAAATCCTCTAGGATGGCCCAATCCACCGGAGGGAGATCTAGTTTATCTAATCACCGCCCTTTATATGCTGGGTCCTCCAAGGGCCCATCATCTGAAAAACCCTTCAGAAAATTCCAAAGGTCGAGCACTTTCATCAGTCCCTTGGACATCTATGAATGTTGGCAGGCCCAAAGATCAGAACTATCTTGGCAATCTGCCCAAAAATATTCAATATCTACTATGTGTGGCAAGGATGCCCGAGGAAGTGCCAAACTTATCTTTTTGAGCGGATAAATTTTTTTTTTGGTGTGGTCAAATTTGACCAACCCTAAACTCCTTAACTCACTATCTACCTCTTTTGCTACAGCCAAACTACAAGTATAATTCCCACAAGAAACTAGGAATGAAACATTGGTGACCTTCTTCACCGTGAAGAAGGCGTGCAGCTCCAAAATCTGCCGGTAAAACTCTAAAAGAATGATTCTATTCCCTTAATACCGGGGAAGAAGATAGGGTTTCTTGGAGAAGCCAGTCACCCGAATATACATGTGCTACTGGAATTGAATAAAACAATTTTTGTAGGTGATCACCAGGTTCATCGCCTCTTGCGATAACTGGTATCTGGAATACTGAGTAAGTGTCAAAATGTTTTGGTAAACGAAGGCATCTTTTACCCTACAAAAATTTGGGAAACTTAGTTCCCATTGGACCTAGGGATAATGATCCCATGCTGTTAGCTAGCCTGGCCCATTTCCAAGAGCGCCCATTGTTTGTAAACCTGGAAAAGCTAGTCTTTGTTGGGCCAGCGGCCATAGCACATAAGATGTCATGTAAAACTTTGAATTCTGGAGAACTCCCTTCAACTACGAGTCCACATGGTTGGCTATGATAGCCGCCCAATTGAAATTTTGGTTGCATGTGGTGATGCAATAAATAAAGTAATACATCCATGTCGATAAATCCCAGGCATGGAGCTATCCGAAGATCCTGCATAGAAAAATAATGCTCGCCTGAATGGGCTCTTTGAAATCCCTGCGGGGAATTTCCAACTTCATCTTTTTATGGTCCCTCTTCGGGGACTTTAGCCACTAAGTGTTGAGGTATTGTCGAGAGATGAGAGAAGCCTCCTCAAATTATTTTAATGACTTGGCCCGATTGATGATGAAGGACCCCTTAAATTGTGGAATCCCAAGCCCTGAGGCAAAAGTTGCCTTGTCCAGATTGACAATTGTCGTTGGATATTGTAATAGCCGGGGATTAGCGAGTAGAATAGTCTGAGTAGGTGCATTGTATAGTTTTTCTAGTTGAAGTATTAATTTTGGTGATTGTACTGAGCAGGGAAAGTTCACAGCATTAATAATGCCAGAGGCGGCCAAGTGAGTGGCCATACTATCCCCGTCGGTGTTCAGTTTGTATATGGCTTGAATTAAGCCCTACATTTCAGCCCAAAGTTTGGGCTCTCTGTTTTTTATTTCCTGCACTTTGTAGTCCACCTTGGACCCCACGAGAACACCCTCCTTCAGGTATTTGGAGGTCAGTGGCAGCTTAGCTAGCATCTTTTCAGCCTTGGTCTTTGTGGCCACCCGAGTGGAGGTAGTAGGCAGCTCTGGGCTATTAGGAGGAGTGATCACTTCAGAAATCTTGATCAACTGTCTACAACCTGCAAGACCAGAGAACCATCAATACATGATACAATAATAATAACTTTACAGATTCTGGGGAAATCATCACCATTCCGCACCTGTCCTTGAAAATGTTAGCACACATCAAAAATCTTGGAGTATTAAGACATACATGAGTTGGATTCTAATAAACACCCAGGGGCTCCAGGGTACAAGACTAAGTGACAAATATGAAATGAAGACCCAGGGGCTTCTCAACACCCAGAGTTCGAAAGGGTTAGCCATTGTTGACATGACCAGTAGGAAGTTGTACTTGGCTGACATTGGTCATCATGAGGCCACGCGACAGGCAGTGTAAAGGGCATTAATGGTGACAAGTGGGATGACGCGGGGGAAATTGAATGCCAGATGAGATGGGGTTTGAATACCCACTCATGGGAAATTAATCCCACCATTAAGATGATATGACGAAGGAGAGAGAAATCCGCCATGGCTTGAACTAGTGAGGTGCCAAGTTTGAACCGTGGCGACTACCTCTTGACGAGCTTGACAGGGTGGTTCAAAACATGATGGAGCGCAGTGAGCTCGTTAGGATGGAAGGATATACATGAGATATATACACTAAAATATAGATGGTCAAGGCATTGCAAGGGCCAAAATAGGGCTCGCAGAACAATGACATATACACAATATTTATAGAGTATTCACACAATGTACAAAATTTATAGACGCCCAAAAACCATTCTACCATAATGTACAACACATACATTACATTACAACTACACAAAGGGTGGAAAACCCTCTGGTAGAGCCAACCCACCAACGGGAGGTGATGAAATAGAACCAAAGATAGAAATGAGAGCAAAATAGAAACAAAACAACACAAACAAATGAAAACCAGGAAACCAAAGGAACAAAAAACCAGAGAAGGAAAAGTTGAGAGCCAACCTGGAACACGAAGAATACAGGGAAGGTGAGCATGGGAAGCGCTCTACAACAAGTTCAACTTTGAAAAATCTCGAGCAAGTCACCGCAAATCAACATTCAGTTAGCCACTAAGCACAGGGATTAATTTGTTGTTTAATCATCTTAATCACCTTAAAAATCACTCTGAATGCTCTAAGTGTTTTAATCACAGTAAATGTGAAAATGAAAGGTAACTTCTATTTATACCCCTAGATTAAAAATAAGTTGCATTCTTCCTGCAAACTTTGAAACAGACAGACCTCCAGACTCCAGGCCCAGGGATTCCATGCAACCATACCTTCTTGCAAAAGAAGACATAATGGCAGAGAATTCTGGATTTCGGAATCAGGCTCTGGAAAGAACAAACAAACTCTAAGACTAGGTCTTGGAGACATAAGGAGGCAAAAGAAAAACAAGGAAAACCCTCGCGGAAGTAAAGCTTGAGGGGAAATAAGGAAAACAAAAGAAAATGAGGGGAAGAGCAAAAGCAAAAAAGGGGGACCCAACATTTTGCCTACAAAATATAGGGATGGGTATGCAGGGTATAACAAATAGCGACTATCTGGGACGGATGCCTTAATGCATTCGAGAAATTCAGAATCTCTAGTTAGCAAAACTGGAATAAATCTTTACTTGGAGCATTCTGCTTGCACAATGTGAGGCGTCTGAGAAAATTGAGCTCACCACTTGATTTAATCTTTTGGTCCTTCAATTGTGAAGTGTGTGCTTTAAAAGAAAACCAAGCTGATGACCTCTGACAGAAACAAAGAGGAGGCACTAAGCAAATTAAACCAAATTTTTCATATCGTGCATGTCCTCCGGATACAAGAATTCTCCTTTCTTCAGTTCTTTCTTTTATCTTTTTCTGGATGGGGAGGTGGTACTCCTTTCACCGTGAACCTTAAGCTTAGCTAATTTTGATGGTGGTACTTCTTTCACCTTGCCACCCAACTTTTAAATTACCAAATAGGGGAGAAAGGTCCAGTCCCGAGATATTCTAACAATTTTTAGACTTGACTAATCAGCCAGTGCAAATGACCTGCCCTCAAGGTGTCCGATTACTCGCTTCTTAATTTTCCTTTAACTGATGTCTTGACTATCAAGATGTGAATCCATTGAAGATCACCCACAACCTTTTATCATACTTAAAAAATAACTCTAGAGTGTGAACAAATTCCACCATGATAACAATAGATTCCAAATTCAGTGAAATGCACAAGGTACCATTCCAAAGACTAGATGTTATGCAAAGCATACCGGTCTACAAGATGCAGGCAACATGCTGGGAACCCAAAAAGAAAAAGAAAACAGGGAGAAACAAAAAAAAAAACCTAGGAAAATGCCACCCCAAAGGGCGACTAGCAAGAACTATTTACAAGGCAAAGGTATTCCAAACGGAACACCGGGAAAGAATATTTACAAGCGAGAAATATACATATATTGCAACTTCGGGAAAACTCACCACCTACCTTATTCAAAGTAGTGTTTGAGAAACTGCCCATTGATGGGAAATAGGATGGATTCTCCGGTCATATTTTTGAGGTGATAAGTGTTTGCCCCGCAGATCTCAGATATCAGGTATGGTCCAAGCCAGAGCTGTTGAAACTTAGTTTGCTTTCCCTTCTTTTCCTGGGCCTTGTCCCACAAGAGAACCAAGTCTAAAAATTGAAAGGCCTTATACTGGGCTCTTCTATCAAACCATCACTTTACTACTGCTTGGTGACGTGCAAAATGTTCAAGGGTTGCATCTCTTTGTTCCTCCATCTACACTAGGTTCAAAAGCTGAACTTTAACGATGTTGTCTCAGTTGTTGAATTCCTGCATGAACTGCAAAACCGGGATTTGCAAGTTGATGGGGAATACTGGATTCTAGCCATAGAACAAATGGAATAGGGATGTCCCCAAGGCTACCTTTATTCGGATATGATCCACCCAAAGAGTGAATCTAAGCTTTTGGTAACAGTCCCGGGGGTTTTGTTATAACAGATGTTTGATCACCTCAAGTAAATTTTTATTAGTCAACTCGGCAACACCATTTCCCTGAGGGTAATAGTTACTAGATAAATTCAAGGTGACCTTTCTGTCATAGGTCCATTCAAGTAATTATGCTGAAGAAAATGTTGGACCATTGTCACATACTATAGCAAAGGGCATTCCAAATATTATGACAATGTTTTCTTCCAGGAATATTATGACTACGTCTGCCATGTTGTTTTTACAAGGAATCACTTCAGACCACCGCGTGCAGTAATCGGTAGCAGTCAAAATATATCGATGGTCGGTAGACAATTTAGGGTTGATTTCCCCAATAAAGTCAAATGCCCATTGGGCGAAGGGTCTAGCTTCAAAGACTGGCTGCAAAGGCATGGCCGGGTTCCACTCATGATGTGCCACTATTTGGCAAGTATGACATCTCCTAATGTGAGTGTAGACATCTTTGAAGATATAGGCCAATAATACCTATCCGAGAGGATCTGATGGGTAGTGGCATTAGTTGATCCATGCCTGGTTCCAAACTGCCCACGAAATTCATCGATCATTTTTGCAGCCTGGTCCCTGTCTATGCACCAGAGGTATACCCCTTCATAATTCCTGCAAAAAAGTGTTCCATTTTTTTATCATGAAGTGCACACTTTTCAGCCGTAGGGCACGAAATTTTTTTGGGGGGAGCCCCTCTAGGCGTCTTTTGTTCAATAATAAGTATACCAGGTCGGTATACCACAGATCTTGAGTGATGGACTCCACTATGTATGTATGGCATTCAATGTTGGGAGTCTCTTCTACCATCGCTCTACATAGTCCTTGGCCTCGGACTATCTTCATGGGTTGCATTTCCAAATCGTACTCTTGGAGGATGGCCATCCATTTCCCTCGTCTTTCACCCAATTCACTCTACAGGAGTAGAGACTTAACAACTTGGTCCAGGATAATAGTGTGCACTTTTCTTTGGAGAATGTAATGCCAAAATTTCTTCACAACATGAACAAGAGAAAAGGCCTTCTTTCCAAAGGTGAATACTATACTTCAACATTCTTAAAGGGGGAGCTCATGAAAGCTATCGATCATTCTCCCCCCGACCTTATAGGTTAAAACTGTCATGATAGAATGCGGTGAAGCAAAGGAAAAAATGTGAAAAGGGAGGGAATAGTCTGGACTAGCCAGGACTGGTGCCTCCATAATAGTTTTCTTAATTTAGGCCAATGCCCACTTTGCTTTAGGACTCCACTCAATCTTTGTATCTTTCTTCATTATTTCATTTAGTGGCTTCACTATCTCGGCAAATCCAGTGATGAACCGCCAGACAAAATTGATCTTCCCAAAGAAAGATCTCATTTCCTTCTTGCTGTCAGGCATCTATAGATTTAGCAACACTTCAACTCTCTCAGGGTCAATGGATATACCCTTCTCAGAGACAATATGCCAAAGCAACTTCCCTTCAGTGACCCCAAATATACATTTCTTAGGGTTGAGGGATATTCCATACCGGTGACATCTCTCACAAATCTAGGTGAGGTGGGCAGAATGATCATGCCTGTCCCAGGAAAAGATGGTCAAATCATCCACGTAGATGATTATGCACTGATTCACTAGGCCTTCGAATGTAATGTCCATAGCCTTCTGAAATGTGGCCCTTGCATTGATCAGGCCAAAGGGAATCCTCTGGTATGCAAACTTTCCCCACTTGGTGGTGAACATCATTTTGTCTCTATCTTCATATTTAACCATGACCTGGTTATACCTCAAGTATCCATCTAGGAAGGACATCATTTGTGATCCATTCACGATTTGCAATACCTCATTCAACGAGGGGAGAGGGTGATTATACTTCTTAGATGCCTTGTTTAAATTTCAAAAATCCACACAAAGGTGGATCTTGCCACTTTTTTTTCTCACAGGGATGAGGTTGGCAACCCACGTAGTATACCAGATTGGAAAGATGATCTGGGCTGACAGTAGTTTTGGAACCTCCTAATAAATTAGAGGCTCGATCAGTGGGTTGACTGTTCTTTTATTTTGCCGAAAGGGCTTAGCATCAGGTTTTAGTGGGATGGTATGGGTCATGATGGATGTATTATAGGTCTTCAAATCCTCATACCCCCATGCAATTACATCAATATATTCTCAGAGAACTGTGAGAATCTTCTCCTTCTCCTCAGGGGAGCAGGAGGTGCCAACGTGTACCAGGTTTTCTTCACCGGCTCGGTTGATGTTTAATTTTTTGAATTTTCCTCCTTCAGAGGAGGATGATATCTTTTCCTGACCCTAAGGGTCTGAGTCAAATATTCTTTCTAGTGCTACCATCCCCTTTGGGATGGTGTTGGTTGGTGAGTCTATGATCTCGTCATCTTCTTCACCCTGCCCAGTATCAGCATGATCTCTCTCTTCCACTATCTGGTCCTCAAAAACACCAACATTGGCCATGAAGGCTAGGATATGCTGAGCATCTTCAAAAACCTCAAAGTGGGTGACATTTTCTAGGATGGACGGGGTGGGGATCATCTCAACGGAAAATTTCCAGAGCTGGGAGCCAGCCATTGGCTCAAGAGTACTGGAAGATATAGAAAGGGCATCCAGAACATAGTTTCTTTTCTGGGGAATGTGTTCAATGTCAAAGGAATCAAAATATTCGATGAGGCTCCATGCCTAGTTGTGATATGTGGCCAACCTTTTATCATGACAAGTGTATTAGCTCCAGATTTTCTTTACAATCAACTTTGAATCACCCAGCGCCTGGAGGTGGGTGATTCCCTTTCTTAGTGTGAATAAGAGTCCAAGGACCAAGGCCTCATACTCTGTGGCATTGTTCATGCAGTTGAACTACAACCTATAAGATGCAAGGAAGGATTTCCCCTATGGGTTGATCAATTCCACTCTGGCCCCATAACCTTGTTTGGACCTGGACTCGTCAAACTTAAGGGTCCATAAGTCTTTGTTCGTTGTTTGGCGCTAGGGAGGCGAAGTGGCCTTTGGATTATTTTTGGGAAGGTTGGGAGGAGTTCCCTCCAGCTCTGAAAGCACTTGGGTGAGGTTTTTCCCTGGAGAAGCCTATGGCTAGGACTTTTGGACTAGTGGCATCATGGGGATACCACTGGAATTATTGCTAGGTCCAAGCATATCCAAAAAGTGTTTCTTCTCTTGAAGGGCGTTGATGTGTCGCATGGAAGCAGAAATACATGACTCACACTCTAGTTCTGAATGTTTTTGATAATGGACTCGGCACCAAATGTTGGACAAGAGTGTAGCAGGGGTCGCTGTGGTACCTTGTGAGTTAACTTCACCCCTTAGTTTTTCATCCAAGTCCTGCGTTCTTTGAGAAATGATGGGATCCTCCCCCGGGGTGAAATCAAAGGTCAAGATTTATAGGGGGCGGTACACCCTGGGGGAAGTCTTAGAGAAGAGGACTTCATTTACCCTCCTAACTTTGGTGAGGGCCTATTTCATCTGGGGCTCACTTTCTACTCAGATCTGGTTAGATTCTCCCTCCTAGGGGAGCCACAAGTGGGAAAAGTTGGTAGAGAAATGCCCATTAGGTGACTTAGACCAATTGTGACTTAGTAACATCCCATAAGCCTCTGGGATGTCTACCACATGGATGTCAATTATTCTTGCTATCTTGGGGTCTTGGATGAGTTGAATCTAGATGTTCTTTAGTTCACCTTCTATTTTTACAGCAGTCTTGTCCAGCTGGACTACTACGCCATTAGATGGAGTAGGATGAAATCCAAGCTTATGGCATATGGATAGGGGCATGACGTTGCCTAAAGCTCCAAACTCTACCAATCAACTGTAAAGGTTCTTCCCTTGTATGTTTAAGCCTAGTAAGAAGGGAGGATCCTCAGTGTTACCCCGGAAGACAGCTGCGTTGGCGTCATCAAAAGTGATAGTCTTGGGTGGGCGATTGACAGTTTCTATGTTTCCCAAGAGATTCAGAAGGGAATTCCTCTACTCGGGATAGTTCAACAAAACCTCCATCAAGGTCATGGAGGTGGTAGTGCATTCTAACACCTTTGTGATGTCAAACCTCCCCCCGAGGAATTATTGGCTTCCCTCGGCTAGGTCCTTAGCTTGGTCAGAGCTAGATCCTTTCGAAGGGAAGGGACATTTGATTTTGTTATCTTAGGGAGGGGTATTTTTGGGAGGCGTGTAAATTGGTACTTTACCAGCCTAACTTTAGGTGTTGTAGGGAGTTTGTGGTTTGGTAAAGGCATTGGCCTCAAAGGCCGAAATAGATTCATCAAAGAACCCCTGTAATCTGGGTTCTTCTTCATCTTCCTTGTCTGCTATGAAGAAGATGGTCTCACAGGTGAAGGCACCATGAGTGGGCTCTTGTATGGGGGGTTCCAGGGGAGTAGGATCAATAGTTTGTTGTCTATCCAGCTGGGAGATCATGATGACCTTATCCAATGTGGAATAGTTCACCTCAGAATAAGAGCCGGTGTCATGCAATCTACACCAGTTAGTCAGGGGCTGGAGTTCTATGACTGGCGTGAAATGGGAAGGTCCAACACCACCTTGATTGGTGTTTTGGTTTGGAGGAGGACCTCTGGTGTTAGCATTGTTGTTCCATTATTGTTGGTTGGGCCGAGGCCTGTTGTTGTAATTCCTTCCTCTAGTATTATTATTTTGTTGGATTGAGAAGATATTCCCTCTTTAGGAATTAGTATTGTGGGGCGTAAGAGACCCCACCTTTAGTTGTCCCATGTCCATAGTCAGTGGGGATAATAATCATTGGAGGGACTCAACCTGGGCGGTCAGCTGGGTGTTTGCGTCACAATGTGATGGTTGCTTTTGTTGGGTCCTGGGGAAGGTAGCAGTAGGTACCAAAGTCGAGGGCATAAATCCTCTAGCCATAGATGACTAGAAGAAAGGCACTTTGGCAGGTTGTGTCTGTGGTTGTTGTGTTTGCTACGGCTGGTTCCAGGGAATGAATTCCAGACCTGGTATTGTCTGGGCTTGCGATGGATATATGTACCATGCCTATTGGTCTATTAGCGATGGTGGTGGATTCATGACCATCGTAGGGGCACCCATTTCCTGATTGGGGTTGTATCCCCTGATGTAAGAAGTCCTACCAGGTATCATGTTGAAAGACATGCCCTGCCCAATCCCGCCCAAAGATTTGTTAAGACCACGAGACAACTCCAAGGCTAGGTTGTAAACTTTTTCCAAAGTATCCAGGTCAGTGGGGGTGGTAGTTCTCCATAGGAGAGTGGCAATGAAGGGGTCCATTGCATTTAGATATGTTTGGATTTTCACTTCCAGGGATGAGATGAAATGACCCGTGCATCGCTTCAAGGATCATTGGAATCGATGGTTGAATACTGCAAGGGGCTCATTCGGTTCCTTCCTAATGGAGATGAATTGGCTATGGGACCACACTGGGTCCACATGTACGTGAAAGGCCACTAGGAAGGCATCATCCATGTCTTGCCAACTGTTGATGGAGTTGGCGGGTAGGTTGAGGTACCGGTTCAGCTTGTTCTGGCCCAGGGACAAAGGGAACATTCGGGCCACAATGTCTTAATGTTGGATCTAGTGTCGGTTCATGGCATCTTTATATGCCTATAGACACTCTTCTATAGTTTGTGAGCCTAAGTGCTCATATCAGGGACATGTTTTTTGGGTGTGTAGGAAGATCGTTGGTCGCACCCAAAAACATTCCCATCGGGGACTCGGTGTTACCAAAATAAGTAGCCATCGAGGGTAATAGATTCTAGCGAGGCTGAGTGTTAATCCCTAGGGTTGTCTGGGAGACTTGGGTATTCTAAGATGTAGTAGATCCCTAGACAATGGTGGCTGGCTTGGCTTTCAGGGTCCGTTTCTTTTGAGTGGGAGGCTCGAGTTCAACAAACCTTCTGGGATTGGGGGCTGATCTAAGGATTCTTTCAAATTGGACTGGTAAAAATGATCCAAGCCCACTAAAGGTCTAATTCCTAAAACTAAGGCTTGGGGAACCCTTAGGCAGTGTAAAATCTAAATTTTCTGAAGGGGACGAGCTCATGCCCTCCTTCTAGCACCAGTTTTTGTTGACGGAGGTTTGTGACTGGGTCCGCCAACAGAGGTAAGTTGTCACTGGGTACCAGGGTACCGGTCAACTTCACCTGTAAAGGTTTTCTATAGAAATGAGATTCTCTGGGCCTTCAAGCATGTGAGAATCAGGTCTCAATAGTGCGGGAGCTAAGTTGGGCATTGTGACTATTTTTTTTAATCGGGTCTCAAGCACTCATTACTTAACCAAATAAAATTCAAAAGATAAGCCAAGGTTAGAAGTATTCTATCTACCTATAGTCATGCAAATACATTCAAAACATTAACCATGCTCTAACATGCTACACTAAAATACTGAATACACACAGAACCATCAGTTCATACATATCCAATAGCAAGGGAAAAGAAGGTCATTAATCTACTTAAAATATCAGAGCAAGGGACATAAGAAACATACAGCATGAAAGGATATCAACTTAGAGATCAAGAGACCAACAAACACATTGTGAAAATCCTTCCTTCTTCATTAATAGTTTTCCAGCATCACTGGTGAGTACATCAACAATGGCTCCAGGGGTGCATCTATCTACTGAGCTGCTAAAGACTAAGGAGCATTGAGCTCTGCAACAACTAGAAATTAAACTGAAATGCTCTAGCTATGGATTGCAAAATCATTAATTTCGTCGACCCTAGGAATAAGGTCATACTTATTATTTATACATAGATTTGCACTAAAATTCACCTAACTTAACTCTACACTCAACCAATAAAATACAATTTTTGGTGGCCGGTACTACCTGCACCACACTAAAACAACCTCGAGAAGAGAAGAGGTCTGAAATGTTAGAAGAATGAGACAAGAAAGGAGGTATGGAAGAATCAGCCTTGAGAAGAGAGCCAGAGGGAGGATAGAAGAAATCCAATCCCTCAGAGATCAAGGCTACATTCCTTAGTAATGAAAAAGTGGCTCACTGTCTCCGATGCACCAGGTGTTATGCTGGGGCAACACCTTGGGAAGAACATGTGTCAGAATTATATTTCAAGCCGATGTGCCCTACTAGAGTTACCTACCTTCTGACATCCTTATTAACTGTCTAATAATGACTGGTCGGCTCTGGGGAACTTGGGCATGGGTCATCCAAAGAATACAAAACTATGGATCTGGAACTCTGGGATTCGGGAGCTTAAGCTCAAAGAATAAAGAATACAAAATATGCATGGCCGATGGAATTATCTGGAATCCTGAGAACCTTATTGCTCCTTACTAATTTTGAATGCTTCTAATACTTGGCTTACGCCTTCTTTATCTATGTCCTTTATGCTGTCCCATCGACCGCGGATAGCCTCCAACTTCTCTTCAACTTCTCTAGCCCCATTCTGGAATTCATCTACCATCTTCATGACATCATGTGCCAGGATCATCATCTTGGATAATCTTGATAACCTGCCCCTATCAAAATCTCTAGCAACCAGATAGAGAGACTCTATTCACTCATCAAATTTGATGAGGACGTAGTCCTCCAAGGTGCATGTCCCAGTGGTGAAGGGGTTGACTTGTGACACTCCTACAACAAATGCCTAAAATAGGCCCAAAGGATATTGAGTCGTGGTCACCTTCTCTCTTAGGGCCTTAATCAGTTCCTTGCATACCTTGATTTTGAGGCCAAGTCTGGGTTGCTGGGCCTGGAGAGAATCATACGATTTATCTCCCAAAATTTCCACCTTTGTGATAGTCTCTTCTCTAGCATTGAAAATTTCCTCCAAACCGACCCTCCATTTTTCATACTTCTCCAAGTCCTGCTCCCATACAATAGCGAAGCCATTTTCCTAGCTGAGGATCTGGTAAATATTTGGGAGAGACACCACTAGTAATTGTCTTATGGTAGCTATCTACTCGGTGACCCACCCATCCATAGCCTGAGCCTTCTTCTTCATGGCCCTGAGAGAATCCACGTCACCCTGAGTAAGCGACAAATAGGAAGTAGAAGCTTTCGGGTGAATCTCAGCCAGAGGCTATGTAAGTTCCGCCAGAAGAATAAGGAGATTTGCATTGATCTCCTTTTTCTCCTTTAATTTCTGGCCTTGTTTAATGTATTGGGCCTCTACTGCTTTGGTGGCCTCTCTCAGCAGGTCTAGTTCACCCTTCTTATCTCTTCTCCCTAGTGCCACTTTTGTAATAGTATAATCTTTGGGCCTTACGACTGCTACATCTACATCTAGAGGAGATGTTTTGATTGTCACAACTGTACTTCTTATTGGACCAGTCTGGAGGGTATGGACTATCCATGCCTTCTTAGGCTTCTGGGCCTCTGTATTTTGGGCCATCATCTCGACCAGGGAGAGTCGAATGCCTATTGTTACTATCAGGGCCTTCCTCTTTCTTGATTCTACTAGCCATTGGGGCGGCTGGGACAGCTTCACTATTAGGACCTGGACATTTGGATCCCTTTTAGAATCTGGTGATGTGTTCCTGGGATCAACATTGTCATCGGGCTCTTTTTCTTTTTCTTGTTCCTATTCCTTTTCCTGCTCTCTGGAAGCCTCAGTATTTTTCACTAGGTTGGCATCCTCTTTCATGATGTCCAAAGATTCTTCTCCTTTGGTATCAGCATCACCTATATTTTTGGGGATTTCCCCATCCTTCTCAATTGATTCATCATTTGTATCTTCAAGGATTTCCTCGTCCTTCTACTGCTGCTGTTGTTCTTCGGCCTCATCAGCTTCTTCTACCAGAACATCTTCCTCAGCTGGGACATCTTATGGAGTTGGGTGAGGTCTCTAGCCAAAGTTTAATAATGTAGCCACCTTTACTACCTCCCCGAATTTACTCTGGGGCAACTATTCCTCTGGAGCAACTGAAGGTGTTTGGAGCGTGATGATTGGGGGTATGGTTGATCCCTTGGGTCTGGTTTCCTCAATCATCAGTTTCTCATCCGTGCTTTGCCTTGGTTGATTCTCGGTCTCTTGGACCAGGATTTTCTCCCACTCGGGCTCCCTTTGTATTTCCTCCCAGGTTTCCTGCTCTGTGGTAGCTTCTTGTTCTAGGACCTCTTCTTCTGCGGGGATATTTTCTTTCTCTTGGGTGGCGATCTCCTCTGCCGCATGATCTACATCCTCCTGAAGGTTCATGAGATCATCTTCCTCAAAGATGTCATCAAACCCATCATGTGGGGGAGATGAATTAGAAATGTTCTTGAGTTCCAGGGAATCCAAACTGACATCAACCGAAGGCAAGTCTGGCATACCAGGGCCCGCGGCTGCACTTGGAGTGGGGGTCACCTTCTGCTTCTTCTTCCTTAGTAATGGGACCTTGGTATCTAAAAAACTTTTAGACCTTGCCTCAGCGAGAGTCTTCCTACTCATCATTGCAGCCAATGATGGGGATCCCATTGGGAAAGCAGATGCTACTGGAGTTACGAGGAGGCTAGAGGACATTTGTGCGCTTATCTGCTAGCTAGCTAGCCTCGCTGACTCCATTTTTTTTTGTAGATATACCATTATGGGGGCCGGACCTAGAGGAGGTACCTTAGCTAGGATATCTTCTTTCTCCTTTCCCTTTCTTGTGTTGGGTCCAACGGCAGTAGCAGGCCTTCAAACAATTGGTCCCTTTTGGGTGCTCTTGGGACACACCCGGGAAAAATAATTATGACTAGCCTCTAAAATGCGATAGCATAATCCCTCTATTGCCTAATCCACCAAGGGAGATATAGTTTATCTAATCCTTTCCCTTTATCTCCCAAAATTCCCACCTTTGTGATAGTTTCTTCTCTAGCATTGAAAATTTCCTCCAAATCGACCCTCCATTTTTCATACTTCTCCAAGTCCTGCTCCCATACAATAGCGAAGCCATTTTCCTGGCTGAGGGGGATGTTGATCTGGTAAAGATTTGGGAGAGACACCACTAGTAATTTTCTTATGGCAGCTATCTACTCGGTGACCCACCCATCCATAGCCTAAGCCTTCTTCTTCATGGCCTTGAGAGAATCCACGTCACCCTGAGCAAGCGAAAAATAGGAAGTAGAAGCTTTCGGGTGAATCTCAGCCAGAGGCTACGTAAGTTCCGCCAGAAGAATGAGGAGATTTGCATTGATCTCCTTTTTCTCCTTTAATTTCTAGCCTTGTTTAATGTATCGGGCCTCTACTTCTTTGGTGGCCTCTCTCAGTAGGTCTAGTTCACCCTTCCTATCTCTTCTCCCTAGTGCCACTTTTGTAATAGTATAATCTTTGGGCCTTACGGCTGCTACATCTACATCTAGAGGAGGTGTTTTGATTATCGCAACTGTACTTCTTATTGGACCAGTCTGGAGGGTATGGACTATCCATGCCTTCTTAGGCTTCTGGGCCTCTGCATTTTGGGCCATCATCTCGACCAGGGAGAGTCGAATGCCTATTATTACTGCTGGGGCCTTCCTCTTTCTTGATTCTACCAGCCATTGGGGTGGCTGGGACAGCTTCACTATTAGGACCTGGACATTTGGATCCCTTTTGGAATCTGGCGATGTGTTCCTGGGATCAACATTGTCATCAGGCTCTTTTTCTTTTTCTTGTTCCTGTTCCTTTTCCTTCTCTCTGGAAGCCTCGGTATTTTTCGCTAGGTTGGCATCCTCTTTCATGATGTCCAAAGATTATTCTCCTCTGGTATCAACATCACCTATATTTTTGGGGATTTCCCCGTCCTTCTCAGTATCAATTGATTCATCATTTGTATCTTCAAGGATTTCCTCGTCCTTCTGCTACTGTTGTTCTTCGGCCTCATCAGCTTCTTCTACCAGAACATCTTCCTCAGCTGGGACATCTTGTGGAGTTGGGTGAGGTCTCTAGCCAAAGTTTAATAATGTAGCCACCTTTACTACCTCCCCGAACGTACTCTGGGGCAACTATTCCTCTGGAGCAATTGAAGGAGTTTGGAGCGTGATGATTGGGGGTACGGTTGATCCCTTGGGTCTGGTTTCCTCAATCATCAGTTGCTCATCCGTGCTTTGCCTTGGTTGATTCTCGGTCTCTTGGACCAGCATTTTCTCCCACTTGGGCTCCCTTTGTATTTCCTCCCTGGCTTCCTACTCTGTGGCAGCTTCTTGTTCCAGGACCTTTTCTTCTGCGGGGATATTTTCTTTCTCTTGGGTGGCGATCTCCTCTGCCGCATGATCTACATCCTCATGAAGGTTCATGATATCATCTTCCTCGAAGATGTCATCAAACCCATCATGTGGGGGAGAGGAATTAGAAATATTCTTGAGTTCTAGGGAATCCAAACTGACATCAACCGAAGGCAAGTCTGGCATACCAGGGCCCGCGGCTGCACTTGGAGTGGGGGTCACCTTATGCTTCTTCTTCCTTAGTAATGGGACCTTGGTATCTAAAACACTTTTAGACCTTGCCTCAGTGAGAGTCCTCCTACTCATCATTGCGGCCAATGATGGGGATCCCGTTGGGCGAGCAGATGCTACTGGAGTTACGAGGAGCCTAGAGGACATTTGTGCACTTATCTGCTAGCTAGCCAGCCTCGTTGACTCCATTTTTTTTTGTAGCTATACCATTATGGGGGCCAGACCTAGAGGAGGTACCTTGGCTAGGATGTCTTCTTTCTCCTTTCCCTTTCTTGTGTTGGGTCCAACGGCAGTAGCAGGCCTTCAAACAATTGGTCCCTTTTGGGTGCTCTTGGGACACACCCGGGAAAAATAATTATGACTAGCCTCTAAAATGCGACAGCATAATCCCTCTATTGCCCAATCCACCAAGGGAGATATAGTTTATCTAATCCTTTCCCTTTATATGTTGGGTCCTCCAGTGGCCTGTCATCTAAAAAACATTTCAGAAAATTCTGAAGGTCGAGCACTTTCATCAGTACCTTGGACATTCGCGAATGTTTGCAGGCTCGAAGATCAGAACTGTCTTGGCAATCTGCCCAAAAATCTTCAATATTTTCTATGTGTGGTGACGATGCCTAGGGAAGCGCCAAAGCTATCTTTATGAGTGGATTGATGAGCCTATTTTACTATCTTCATTATATTAATCCTTGCACTCTATTTTCAAGTATTATCAGGACCCATTGCAATTTTCAAATCCTTACAATAGTCAATGGCAAAACCAAAGTTATCAGAATATTTATTAGTACTCTCAGCCAACTTGGAATAACCAGTGGCCAAACCAGCAAAATACCCAGTGGCCTAACCAGAAAAATAACCAGTGGCCTAACCATCAAAATCAATGGTAACCACCGCAAGGGAATTGGTAACAAAATAATCAATGGAGGGGACCTCCACAGTGGCCTAACCAAAATCCTGCTTTTCCAAAATTATTGCCACCAGTGCTGCCTCCTGCAATAATGCTACCTCCTGTAGCCACTAGCCCCAATCCAAAGCAAATGCAATTGTCTGCTTATCCGCAACAAAATCCAAATAGCAAGCAACAACAACAGCCAATGTATACTACTGATACACAACAGTATCCTTCTTACGCTCTAGAGATATCTGACATACATCTAAGGTCAGGTACTACTCTACCTGCACCCGAACATCCTATTACCACAGAAGTTGCAGACACTCCTACAACATCAGCACCTCTTCCAGAGGCTATACTGCAAAATGCCACCCAATTAACTCAAAATTCCATCAAAACTGATGATGAAACCTCAGTTGAACCTCTTTTTCCATAAAGGCTCATAATATAAAAACCTATATGCCAAGAGGAAATGCCTTTTGATATTCTTGAGTAGCTAAAACAATGCATATCCAAATACCTCTGTTTCAAGCTATCAAAGACATTCCTATCTATGGGAAAGCAATTAAGGATGCATGCCTTAAAAATCTTGGGAGGAAGAAGAAAGACCCTCAAACAGTTCATGTCATAGGGCAACTTGCGGATATCATGTTGGGGAAGGTAGTTATACTCAAGTATTCAGACCCTGGAATTCTAGTAGTTGACTTGATAATTAATAGAAAATTTGTTAAAAATGTTTTAGTTGATTTGGGGGTAGCCATTAATGTGATGACCAAAGATACAATGCACAGACTAAGTATAGAAGGCTTAAGAACAACACCAACAATATTACAACTTGCTGATAGTTCAATAGTCACTCCAGATGGTCTTGTAGAAGATGTGGTAGTTACCCTAGACTCATGGGAATACCCTGTTGATTTTCTCATCTTATCACCAAAATTAAACTTTGTTGGATATCCAGTCATCCTGGGGAGACCTTGGTTAGCCACCACTGATGCAAAAATAAATTGTAGATCAAGGAGTATGACAATTTCAAATGGTCAGGCAATAAAGAAAATAGCACTCTATCCTCCTGCCCAGCCTCAGCCAGATTTGAAGGATCCCATTTGGCTAGAACTAGGAGATGAGGAAGAAGAGGTTAATTTTGTTGCTCATCTTATGATGATGCATAGACAGTCTTTTCTAAAAATGCAAGAGGAAGATGATGTAATACTGATTATTCTTACCAATGAGTGTATAGCAGCAAAAGATATTTTTGAAAGTGTTATTCTGTAGCTATGTACCTATGAAGACTGTGTCTTTCCAGCAAGCCCTGAAATAATTAGCCAATTGTTACCATGTGAAATAGCTACAAACCAGTACCTGAGATGTCAATGGTAGAGCTAACAACTATTGTGGAAATTTCCCCTAGTCATAATCTCCATGTAAACAACAAGTTGCCACCTCACCAAATGGAACTGTTAACTAAACTCTTGTGTAAGCATGAGAAAGCCTTTGCTTGGAATTATGGAGACATGCTAGGAATAAAACCCAAGCTCTGTACCCATAGGATCTACATTAATGATGGCAGCTTACCACTACACCAGCCTCAAAGAAGGATAATTCCAACAATGAGAGAGATAGTCAAAAGTGAATTACAAAAATTACTAGATGTTGGTTTCATCTATCCAATCTCTGATAGGCAGTGGGTATCACCGTTAGTCATTGTACCTAAGAAAGGTGGGAAATGGAGAATATGTGTGGATTACAGAGGGTTGAATAATGCCAAAAGAAGGATCATTTTCCTTTACCCTTTATTGATCAAGTCCTGGACACTCTGGCTGGTAAGAAATATTTCTCCTTTATGGATGGATACAATGGTTACAACTAGATCAACATTGCTCTAGAAGATCAGGAGAAGACTACATTCACATGCCTCTAGGGTACATATGCCTATTATGTATTACCATTTGGCCTATGCAATGCACCAGCTACTTTCTAGAGAGCTATAATCAATGTTTTTGCTGATATATCATATGATTGTATGGAGATATATATGGACAACTTTACTACATTTGGAGTCACCTTTGAGGAAGCCTTGAAGAATTTGGAAAGAGTGCTAATCAGATGTCAGGAACAAAATTTGTCTCTCAATAGTGACAAATGTTTCATGATGATGCAAGAAGGCATAGTGCTGGGACATTTTATATCTGAAGCTGGAATCCAGGTAGATCTTGCGAAAATAGAGGTAATTCTTACATTGCCTATTCCTGTAAAGAAGAAAGATGTTAGGTCTTTCCTAGGACATACTGGATACTATAGAAGTTTTATCCAAAATTTTAGTCAAATAGCTAGTCCTCTATATACTTTTCTTACTAAAGAGGCTGAACTTAACTAGACAAAAGAATGTGATGAATCCTTCCTGCAGCTTAAGAAACTGTTAACCACTACACCCATACTTAGGGGTCCTGATTGGACTTTTCCATTTCACATTCATATAGATTCTTCAAAATATGCAATAGGTGTTGTCCTAGGACAAAATTTTAGTAACCTAGAAAATTCAATTTACTACATTAGCAAAAGTCTCGATGGACCAGAGTTAAACTACATAGTGACAGAGAAAGAATTACTAGCAGTAGTATATTCCTCGAACAAATTCCATCATTAAATAATTGGCTATCCTATTTTTGTTCATACTGACCATGCAGCAATAAAATATCTCATGAACAAACCTGCTATCACAAGCAGGCTAGCAAGATGGCTTCTTCTTTTGCAGGAATTTGACATTACTATAGTCGACAAGCCTGGCAAGGAAAATGTAGTAGCTGATTTCCTGTCAAGAATCCACCATACAGAACAAGATACTACTCTGATAGATGATACATTTCTAGATGAGCATTTGTTTCATATTGCTATCCAATTTCCATGGTATGCTGACATAGCTAATTACCTTGCAACTAACAAAGTTCCAACACATTTTTCTTTCAAAGAAAGAAGATTACTGGTTGAAAAAAGTTTTAATTTCTCTTGGATTGATAACATGTTGTTTTACACTGGACCTGATCAAGTAATGCATAGATGTGTGAGAGAAGATGAGAAATATGACATTCTCCATGCCTATCATGATGAACCATGTGGGGGACACTTTGCAGCAAAAAGAAAAGCCCAAAAGATTTTAACAACTGGATATTATTGGCCCACACTTCTCAAGGATGCAACCAACTATACAAGAAAATGTGACAAATGTCAAAGAATGGGCCGACCGACTAAGTCTGATGAAATGCCATTAAATCCACAAGTGGTGGTCACTCCATTTGACAAATGGGGTATGGACTTCATTGGTCCAATAGACCCTCCATCCAATGGGAAGTCTTACATCTTGGTGTGCATCCATTATTTGACCAAATGGGTCAAAGTAAAAGCTATGAAACATGCCCGAGACCATAAAGTTGCAAAATTTTTGTATGATGAGATTTTCACAAGATATGGAGTACCGAGAGAACTTGTAACTAACCAAGGTGCCCAATTCACTTCCAATTTAATAACAGAGCTCATGAAAGAATACAATATCAAACATAGGAAGTCCAACCCTTATCACCCTCAAGCCAATGGACATGATGAAGTTACAAATCAGGAAATAGAAGCCATCTTAACAAAGACAGTTCATCTGCATTGCCGAGACTGAAGCAGTCGACTATTAGAAGCCGTCTAGGAATATAGAACAACTTGGAAGACCACTACAGGATTCACTCCATTTGAACTATTGTATGGAAAAAAATCTATGCTACCAGTTGAATTTAAACACAAAATACTGAGGACAACACTGCAGTTAAATATCGATCTTCTTACAACACAGAAGGAGCGATTACTGCATCTCAATTCCCTAGATGAAATGTGTAAATCTACACTGGAGAGAACTGAACTAGTGTAGAAACAAAGGAAGAAATGGCATGACTCGCATATCAAGAGAAAATAATTTCAAGTTGGAGACTGGGCATTGTTGTATGATTCAAGATTCAAAGAAATACCAAGCAAGTTGCAGACAAGATGGCTGGGGCCATATGAAATAAGCCATGTTTTCATCAACGGAGCCATCCAGTTGACCAAAATTGATTAGGTACACTTCAAGCTTCTAGTCAATGGACATCGGTTAAAGTTGTATCACCAACCCCAAACAAAAGAAGACTTCCTACAACAATTCAAACAACAAAAATTAAGTGAGCAACAGGTAACACTTCCTGTAGCAGAGGGTGCGAACCTTCTTCCTGTAGCTCTATAGTAAAAATCCATCGAGCATGTCCATAATAAATGCTTCATCTTTACATGAAGTATATTCCTCCATTCACTTTCTATTTCTTCTTTCCAAATCATCTCATTTCTTTAATCTACCACCCACCCACCTTCCACGTTATCATCATTTTTCATTTAAAAAGCTTTTAATAAGTAGTCGGGTACGCTGACGTAAGCCACCGCCACTTTCGTACCACTCTTGTCACCTTTTATGACATGTGCAAAGATCAAATGACAGGTACACACTTTTCAATTTTTTTCCATTTTTAGCGCATAGATTTTGATAATTATATCTAGTACTGCAATACATATACCATTACGACATTAGGCCAGTTCCATCCCTCATGCCACATCTACCAAGTGTGGACACTTGTCAATGTTAAGTAGGGGGGAGGGAAGTGTATTAATTCCAAACTGTCGTTTCTATTTATGCCTTAAAGATTTTATGTCACCTCAAATCTGTACTTAGCCTTGCCTCATTAAAGTTCTAAGTGTTATATTGCACAACTATTGTACTTTTATTCCTGAATCCTCCATGATTGTTAGATTTGATGTGACTTATAATTAAGTTAAGTGACAACCCCTAGTAAATATTATAATCTCTCCTATTTCAATTCATCACCATTGTTCATGCCAAGTAAAAATAGGAAATTCAGGAGAAAGCTCATAGTCCTTTGTTAAAAAAAAATGGGTAGTCTGAAATTCAAATAAGGAATAAGGCATCTACCTACTGCTGAGAAGACAGATTGAAATTAGAAAAGCATAGATGGGAGGCCAATTATAGAGACATGAGCTGGTAGCACATGGTGTGTTACTCTCAGATGTTGAAGTGGTCAAAAGATTCAATGCATGCGGCTGGTTAGGGTATTTTCTAAGGTTAACAGAATTTGATGAGGACTCAGTAGTGGAATTTATGAGTACATTTGAAGAAGGTCAGGCAACTGTGTGGGGATTAATAGTGGTCATGATAGAGGAGCAGATTGTAGAAGTTACTGGATTACCAATGGTTGGAGAACATTACCCTAATGTTCATGATGCTAGATCAGCAAGGGCTCAGTTCACCCTACCAGGTGATCCTCCTTTGGAGATTACCA
>MU228540.1:1037045-1048302 GCA_018584345.1 Thuja plicata
GTAAGTTGGTCATTTGAACTCAGAATGTTCTAATTTTCTAGGTGAAGGTTCATCTTAGTCATATAAGAATGCCAGTCAAATTTCATTGCCAGATCATCTGTATTGGAAAAGTTATTAAGGATTTACTGTTGAGATTTTAGGGTGCAAAACCTTTGAGCTCAATTTTTAGGACCTTAGAGGCTTTGGATCGAGGTTGAACCCCCGGCTGACTGGCACTTCGCTAGTCAAGAACTATAGATCGCGATCTCCCCTTTCCGGAAAGTGGTTATAATAGCCAATCGGAGCTACGGTTCAAAAGTTATGGCTTCCGAAAGTTGGGCTACCTAATCTCATGTTTTGTAAATATTTAAAGCTGACCCTTTTGTAATAAAACTGAAAAATAATTAAATGCTAAGGGTAGTCGGCCTTAATGGCTAGATATCTGGAACCTTCTCGGGCGGTGGAAAATTGCCTATTTAAGGAAGGCCCATGGTGTTTTCTAGGGCAGTTCTGGGTGGTTATTTGAGGCTTTGTCCTAGAAATTATTGTAAGGGAGGCCCATGTGGCTTTTGATATTGTAATTCTAAAGTTTGTAATTTCACATTTGTGGAGCCAATAAGAAGCCAATTTTTTGTTCTTGCAAATTTTTTTTGTTTCTCTTTGTTTCTGTCATGTGCTGAGTGGTATTAAGGGGAGTCCCCTTCATCAACTTATAAAGCTGAACCTGGTGTTTTTCAAAAAAGTTCCTAGGAAATCCATCAGGACATTCCAATCATTAACAAGGAAAATGCCTTAGTAATCCATTAGTCAGCCTATGCAGAAACTGCCTTAGTGCCCTACAAAAGAACTTGGTTAGTAAGTTTCTTAGAGCAGTCTTGGAAGGAACAGAGGAGGCAAAGAAATCAGGCTGAAGATTGTAGCCCGATCACATTGCAAACACTTCTCTTTGGATTGCATAATAAGTATGTGTTAACAAGAACTCTATGGAGAGAAGAAGAGAAGAAACTAAAGAAGGTCATAACAGAGCAAGAGGAAGAAATTGCAGAATTGAAAGAACAACTAGAAAAACAAAAATAGAAAATGGATCATGCCCTCAAATTGGCTGATCAAATCATTGTGTGTAGGCCACCTCCTAGGGTCTATACCATCTATTTGAAAGAAAAATTCCTCTTGTTCCAGCTAATGATGACCATCAAAGATATTTATTCTGAGTTCAAATCAGCCAAAGAATTTTATGGTCTTTATCAAACTCTTCCCTCATGGCAACAAAATCTACTTTGTGAACTATACATGCATAACTTCATTATCCCAGCTGAGACTGAGTGGAATCCTCTACTCTACATAGGGGATATCCACCTAAGGGCATTGATGTCCTAGATGCACAATGAAGCCAACTATGATAGACAGTTGGAAAATTATAGGGAATAGGAGAAAACGAAGCCATTACCATTAAGAGCAGAGAGCAGCAAGCTAGCTACGCTCTTCAGAGATTGGCTCAATTTGACTTATGGAAAAATTAAGGAAGAAACAAGGGAAATTTTTTTTGGGATTAGAACAGAGGTTTATGTAGAGTATGATGGTTTATCTTAATTTGTCTTTCAGAGAGCCCTGGTTGGAGCTAGAAGCAGATGGGGTAGGTTATCCAAGATATTGAAGAGATCAGAACCACACAGTCCTATCAACCTCCAAGAAGTTATCCAAAGAGCATGAAAATACATACAACTGGGAAGGCAAACTAGACAGGAACTCTGGTGTCCACTCACCATGCAGCCACCTATGCTCCTCTGGCCACTGTATGACATCAACACTGACAGACTGGACTGACTTCAAGAAGATCACAAAGTGGGTGTCTGGGAGAGAATAAGAGGGTTCTATTACACCTTTAAAAGCCAAAGGAGAGGAAGAACAGAGGTTGGATATTTCAGAGCAATTACCAGAAGATATAATGCTTGAGGACAAGCATTTAGCTTGCCAAAGGGAAAATGATGAGCCTATTTTACTGTCTTCATTATATTAATCCTTGCACTCTATTTTCAAGTATTATTAGAACAGTTGTGAACTTTTAGTTAGTTGAACTTTTGTTAAGTATAGAAAGAACCATTAAGCCATGGGTGGAATAGATATGTCATATTACGCCAATATTATATATATGTTGCAGTATTTCATATAATAATCAGAATGTGTGTTCTAACATTTGGATTAATTTGATAAGTTGCTTGCATGAATATCTTTTCATATTAACTAATCTTGCCAGGAAGTAGGAGTCACTGGGAGTGGTTGACAGCATTGAAGGAGGACATAAAGATCAACTTCAAGAGGATAAACCATCATGGCATCAGAAGACATAGCTAGCACAAATCAGGAGCCACTATTTCAAAGATGCATAAATGTAGCTCTGCTATATTCCCTCCGTATTACCAGCATGTTGACTTAATCGCATAGACTTCATTGTGCACGTCGTGGGCCGTTGCGCTTCCTGTTCTCTTTCTTTGGCACAATTTTAGTTAGTTAGTTCCTTTTCTATTTTGGAATAAAGAAGTCAATCCTCTATTTATAGGGAGGAGACTGTTTGTTTGTAAGTTCAAATTTTTGGAGGGGAATATAATGTTTCGATTGCATCTTGCACAAGTTCATTTTTAGTTTCATGTCTTATTCTCATGTAATCAGTTTTGAAAGATAATGAAATAACTCTTGGTTCATATTTTGTGTTCATAGATTAGCAGAAGCCAACCAAGGGGGCCCACTTGGTAGGTGGATTAGAGTAGAAGTAGAAAAGATTTACTTTTTGCATTTCCAGTATTCTAGATATAATATTACAGTTTCTTCGTGCAGCATTGCACTTTGTGAATGTTCCTGTAGCACCTGCAAGGATAGCTATAGTGAATGCTCTAGGTTGGAAGAGTAGATTTAAGTAGAGTTTTCAAGTTGTAGCATTCGTTTTTAGTAAGGACTAAGTGTGTTTCCCTTCCTGCAGCCCTAGTATAGATTTCTTTCATGTATTTTACTTTCCTGCAACATAGGTAGAATGGCTCCTTAAGAAAATTAGTGCACATACTGTGTTGTACCATTTCAAGTATACATCCCTGGGTTGACAAACTAAATGAACCTCATGGTGGGAGAAGTGATCCTTAGATTGAATAAACTATTCTTAAGAGAGGCTTTGGGCACGATTACTAAGCACCTATTGTGAGGCGGTTCACGAATCAAAATTTTTTTTGGTGTGGTCAAATTCGACCAACCCCATACTCCTTAACTCACTATCTGCCTCTTACTACAAGTATAATTACCACAAGAGACTGGGAATGAAACATTGGTGACCTTCTTCACCGTGAAGAAGGCGTGTAGCTCCAAAATCTACCGACAAAACTCTAAAAGAATGATTCCATTCCCGCAATACTGGGGAAGAAGATAGGGTTTCCCAGAGAAGCCAGTCACCCAAATATATGTGTGCTACTGGAATTGAATAAAATAATTTCTATAGGTGCTCACCAAGTTCATCACCTCTTGTAATAACCCGTATCCAGAATCCCGAGTAAGTGTCAAAATGGTTTGGTAAACGAAGGCATCATTTACCCTACAAAAATTTAGGAAACTTAGTTCCCATTGGACCTAGGGATAATGATCCCACACCATTAGCTGGCCTGACCCATTTTCAAGAATGCCCATTGTTTGTAAACCTGGTAAAGCCAGTCTTTTTTGGGTCATCACCCATAACACATAAGATGTCATGTAAAACTTTGAATTCTGGAGAACTCCCTTCAATTGCGAGTCCACATGGTTGGCTATGATAGCTGCCCAATTGAAAGTTTGGTTGTGGGTGGTGATGCAGTAAATAAAGTAGTACATCCATGCTGATAAATCCCAGACATGGGGCTGTCCAAAGATCCTGCATATAAAAATAATGCCCGCCTGAATGGGCTCTTTGAAATCCCCGCAGGGAATTTTCAATTTCATCTTTTTATGGTCCCTCTTTGGGGACTTTAGCCACTGAGTGTTGAGGTATTGCTGGGAGATGAGAGTATCCTCTTCAAATTCTTGTAACGACTTGGCCCGGTTGATGATGATAGACCCCTTGAATTATGGAATCCCTAGCCCTGAGGCAAAAGTTGTTGCATCCAAATTGACAATTGTCATTGGATATTGTAATGGTCGGGGATCAGCAAGAAGAACAGTCTGAGTAGGTGCATTTTATAGTGTTTCCAGTTGAATTATTAATTTTGGTGATTGCACCAAGCAGGGAAAGTTCACAGCCTTAATAATGCCAGAGGCGGCCAAGTGAGTGACCTTACTATCTCCGTCAACTTTCAATTTGTATTATTGAGGCTTAGAATTACCACCCCAACTCAGGCATTGAGGCTTTATAGGTATCCCATCCTAACAATGGAAACCTTCTCTAGCTGTGGGTGGACTATGATTGAGAAGGAGTCTCCAGATTCTAGGGCAGTTCCTACCTGATTTGGGATATCACCTCCTGATTGGTAACTTATTGGGAAAAGGGAGAAAGATTTAAAACTAAATGGGAAATGGGGTGATACACCAAAACTTACTCCAAATCTATCAAAAAATTTCAAACCAGCATCCCCAACTACAAAATCACTGAGCTGCATTTATCATTCTCTACTCAACATAAAGGTTGACTAGAATTCACTATTAGGGTTAGTACCACAAACAGTAAAAAACTGACAACAAACTTACATATTCTACAAAAGGGCCTAGTTTTTGATAACATAGGAAAGGAAATAGAAACAATATACTTTACTAGATCACATAAAATATGCAACACTTAATGCAGGAAAGAAGAATAGGATTGGATCCAATACTAAAAAATTGATGTAATCAGAAAGCCTACTCTTATTTCCTTCAAAAACCTAAAAATGGATTACAAAATGGACTCCAAAAACATCTAGGAACAAGAAGTTCACTATATTCTCTATCTCTAGAATCTACAACCCAGTGGATACAAAATGCATAAAGAAGGTCTGCAAGAACAAATAGTTCACTGAAAGAACCTTCTCCCCTGATTTTGAACCCTCTAACTATGAAGTAAAAGGTCCACTAAATAGCCCACATGGATCATCTCGAAAATGAGATCTCCCTCCAAAACTCTCCTCAAAACAGAAAGATCATCCTGATTCTTAGGCCAAAATCATGCCTAAAAGTTAGCCTCCAAAAACTACCCCTCCAAAAGCATATCTCTAGACTGAGGCATAATTAGTGCCTAAAATCTAGCCCCTAAAGGCCCATTTCAAAAATGACATCCTCCATAGTTGGTGTCTAAAATATTTTAATCTTTTTTACAAAATACCTAATACCAACATATGCAAAACTATTTCAAAACTAACAGCCCAACCCATAACTACAAAACTAACCCCATCATATTGACTCTAACTCTATCCAAACATATGCTAAATATCAACATCATCACCCTATCTCCACAAAAAGCTTACACCAAAGCATATAACCCTAACTCCAAAGCATAGCCAACATCTAAACCATGGTCAACATGACCCTTACAAAGTATCTGTTACTGCTATGGCATGTGATGAGGGTGTCATGGCATCTTGATGGGGTCCTCGTACCCTATAGTTTGACAAAGCATTAACTCCTTGCTCATAGTGGACTCCAAATTTTATTCAACTTTGACATAGGTATTATCACATTTCATTTTGAAGTCTATCTTTTGGAGAAAATCTAGGGTTTCTTGCTGTTGGATGCCGCCATGCTGCTATTCTGTATTCATTTTTTAACCTCTGTTGTTCTTCAATGATAATATGGAGTTTCATCATGGAAAATTTTAGAGTTACATCGGTTTATACACTGGGGTTTTACCTTTCTTTAAGAAGCTCGGGCTTCTAGCTTTAGTTAGATATAGGGATGTGGACTTGAGCTCAGGCTCTGCTCTGTATTTATGAGTTGGAGTTCTGCTTTACCACGTGGCCTTTTTCCCTCTGATCTACGGGATTTTTCCACTCATTGACTGCGGCTTATGTCCATGCATGGATCTCGATTCTTTCTTGAACTAGCACTCTTTTTTTTGTTCTGCTAAAATATGGGCTCTGTTTGGTACTGGAGTACATGCTCCAACTAGTGCTTCACTATTTTAGCAAACAAAGAGCACATGGTTTCACTGGAGTCGACTCTCTGTATCTCATGCTTCAACAGTTGGTACTCAGGCTAATCTAGAAATGGGTGTTTCATGCCATAAGAATGGCGTTCTTCTTTGCACTCTTTAAGAACTCGGGCTTTATTGCATAGTCTCCACCATAGTTTGCACTTGACTTAAACTGGAGTAGAAATGTATGCCACAAAAGCATGAACTCGGCCTCTCCTACAGTTCAAACTTGTAACTTGAAGATAAGTTACTCTCTGATCTCTTTTATCACTCTTTCTTTCCACTATGCATGCTGTCGTTTTTTGTTTGAATATGCTGCTCATTTCTTCTCTTTGTCTATCATTTTGAATGAATTCAAATTTGGGCCTCTTCCTGTTCATTACAATGATAACATCACCATGCCTGAAGGGTATTAAAAACACATGGAGACTATGCTGTATTTGTTGAACTGGAGACATTGTGTATTATTTTTATCTTGTCTTTGATTCAACTCGATCTCTCCCTCTTTGTTTATGTTATCTGCTTGGTGAGTCTATTGAAACTGTGCTTTATGCTAGAACACCCACACTTTTTTGAAGTTGTACTTACTTTCTGTGGAGGCTATGCTTGCTGTACTTGAGCCTCTTGTCTTTATGCCTTGTCCCGTGTGGAGATCATGTTGTTTATGATGTCGATGTTTGTACTTTATTTTTTGTCCTCCTTATATATAAACAGTGTTGTCATTCTGTTTACTTATTGATGTAGACAATCTTTTATGTCTTATTCCTATGGTGAAGAAGATTACCTATGAAGTTCAAACATAAAATACATATTCACTTCATTTTGAACCTTCTTGACTCCATCCCATGTATGCACTGAGCTTACCAATTTTGTGTAGTCATAAATACTAAAGTAATAACAACACTATAAACATGGGTACATACATTACTATCATTTCAGCATACCAGAATAGTACTGCTTTCTAAATACCCTACATAGACACCACCTCAAATTCACATCAGGCACATGGATACTATACTTGTCCCGCTCTTATGGATATATGCATAAAAAGTAACTCATGCTTGATAGTATATGCACATTATCTCTTCATTGTTTTTAGAAATAGATGTTACTGTACTATTTTCCTCTTCTTCTGCATCTTTCATGAATAGTACTCTCTTGTAATGCACACATCTTTCCTGTATATAATGTCTTATGTGAAGTTCGAGCACGAGATTGTGACACTCACTGCATTTCTTTTGTTATTTGCATTTAGTTACTTGTGCACATACATCACTGATCAACCTATTAGGCCAGCCAACAAAAATGAGCCAATCAATGTCTGTGTATGAGTGTCATATGAGATGAAACTCATGCATGAATGTTGGTTGTTTTGTTTGTGTTTTTTGACCCATCATGTTGATGTCATTTTCGAAAAAGGTTTTCTCAGATTCAAGACCTAAATCCCTTTAATTTAGGTTCTTCTGGTTCTATAAGCAGCAATGCTTTGAAAATGCAGACTAATAACCATATGTAATGAAAGGTTTTATAAGGATATGTTTGTTTGATACTATTTATTCAGTTGATGCTAAGGCATATCTTGCTGTCGTATTGATGTTATCAATAAATATTCAGATTTTAAAAACCTGATTGATGTATGTTGTTTGTGGTTCATGTATTTCTTAGATCCAATTGGCTCTAACATCTCTTTTCTCTTCATGATGTAGGACATGACCCTAGACCTAATATACAGAGCTGACTAAAGGATGGACAAAAGACACCATGAAGACTGGACAAGGAAGACAATTAGCACCAAATGCAGATATTTCACCATACAAGGCAATGCATGGACCCCGACTCATGCTTCAGTCATGTTTTTCTTTCTGTAATTACCACTAAGTTTTGAATCCAAAAGATGTAACATGAAACCTATATGCATACTACATTCAGTTCGAATGCACAATGTAATGATCAATTATACTTTTGAATTTTAAAACATGATCAATACTTGGAATACAATTTCTGATAGTATGAATGCAATAGCAAGGTACTTTTACCATCTTCTGAATAAAAAAATATGGAACAGATGTACATTTATGCAATGTTTTTTATGTATGATTGTTAGATTGCAAATGTGCAAATTTAGGGTAACATGTATATGGCTTGAATTAAGCCTTGCATTTCAGCCCAAAGTCCGGGCTCTAGGTCTGTTATTTCCTGCACTTTGGAGTCCACCTTGGACCCCACGAGAAAGCCCTCATTCAGGTATTTGGAGGTCAGTGGAAACACAGCCAACATCTTTTCAGCCTTGGTCTTTGTGGCCGCCCGAGTGGAGGTAGTAGGCAACTCCGGGCTATCAGGAGGAGTGATCAATTCAGACATCTTGATCAGCTGTCTGCAACCTACAAGACCGGAGAACCGTTAATACATGATACAATAATAATAAATTTATGGATTCTGGGGAAATCATCACCATTTCTCACCTGTCCAAAAATGTTAGTACACATCAAAAATCTTGGATTATTAAGACATACATGAGTTGGATTCTAATAAACACCTGAGGGCTCCAGAGGACTGGACTAAGTGACAAAGATGGAATGAAGACCTAGGGGCTTCTCAGCACCCAGAGTCTGAAAGGGTTAGCCATTGTCAACATGACCAATAGGAAGCCATACTTGGCTGACATGGGTCGTCACGTGGCCACACGACAGGTGGCGTAAAGGGCATTAATAGTGAAAAGTAGGCTGACACAGGGGAAATTGAATGCCAGATGGGATGGGGTTTGAATTCCCACTCATGGGAAATTAATCTCACCATTAAGATGATACAATAGAGGAGAGAGAAAGTCACCATGGCTCAAACTAGTGAGGTGTCAATTTCAAACCGTGGCGACTACCTCTCGACAAGATCGACAGGGTGGTTCAAAACATGGAGTGCGGTGAGCTCATCAGGATGGAAGGATATACATGATATATATACACTAAAATATAGAGGGTTGAGGCATTGTGAGGGCTAAAGAGTGGCTCACAGAACAATGATATATACATAATATTTACAGAGTGTTCACATAATGCACAAAATTTATAGACACCCAAAAACTATTCTACCACAATGTATAGAATATACATTACATTACAACTTTACAGAGGGTGGAAAACCCTATGGAAGAGCCAACCCACCAACGGGAGGTGACGAAATAGAACCAAAGACGGAAACGAGAGCAAAATAGAAACAAAACAACATAAACAAATGAAAACTAGGAAACCAGAGGAACAAAAAACCAGAGAAGGAAAATCCGAAAGCCAACCTGGAACATGAAGAATGCAAGGAAGGCGAGCATGGGAAGCACTCTACAACAAGTTCACCTTTGAACAATCATGAGCAAGTCACCGCAAATCAACGTTCAATTAGCCACTAAGCACAGGGAGCAATTCGTTGTTTACTCACCTTAAAAATCACTCTGAATGCTCTAAGTGTTTTAATCACGGTAAATGTAAAAATGAAAGGTAACTTCTATTTATACCCTAAGAGTAAAAATAAGTTGCAGTCTTTCCACAAACTCCGGAACAAACAGACCTCTGAACTCCAGGCCCGGGGATTCCATGCAACCATACCTTCTCGCAAAAGAAGACATAATGGCAGAGAATTCTGGAGTTTGGAATCCATCTCTGGAAAGAACAAACAAACTCCAAGATCGGGTCTCGGAGACACAAGAAGGAAAAAGCAAAAGAAGGACAACCCTCGCGGAAACAAAGCCTAGAGGGGAAACAAGGAAAACAAAAGAAAACAAGGGGAAGAACAAATGCAAAAAAGGGGGACCCAACATTTTGCCTACAAAATGTAGGGATAGGTATGCAGGGCATAAAAAATCTATTTCTTCTCTCAATAATACCATTCTGTTGTGGTGTCCTCGATGCTGACATTTGTCTCTTAATTCCATTTTCATTACAAAATAATATAAACTCATCAGATGTAAACTCACCCCCTCTATCAGCTCTTAGAAATTCCAGTTATCTTCCTATTTCTTTCTCAACTCTTGCCTTATACCACTTAACCATTTGAAATACATCATATTTTTCTTTTAAAAACATTACAGACATCATTCTAGAATCATCATCCACAAATAAAATAAAATATTTGTCTCCATAGTAACTTTGAGTTCTCATGGGTCCACATAAATCAGTATGCACTAAATCCAAAATTCCTTGTGTAACATAAGTCTTGCTTGAAAAACTATATTTAGTCATCTTACCCATTTGACATTCTCTGCACATAGCATTTTTCAAGTTTCTTTAATCTCGGTAATACTCCGACTCTATTCTTTTTACTCACTTTGATCAAGTTGTAAAAATTAACATGACAAAGCCTTTTGTGTCGTAGCCAAACATCTTCAACTTTAGAAAACAAGAAACTCTTCATAGAAGTATCAAGATAAAATAAATTACCTTTAGATTGTTCTCCAATAGCAATCAGACTCTCTTTCTTATCAAAAAATTTCACCTTTCCATGTTGAAACTCTAGTCAGTGACCTGTGTTGTTTAACTATGCAACACTCAATAGATTATAGTTTAAACCTTCAACCCAATAAACATCATCACATCTTGTGTTATTCAGTAGAATAATAGAACCTTTTCCTTTCACAGGATATGGAGCATCGTTACCAAATCTAACAAATCCTCCATCATGATTTTCCAAGGAAATAAACTTAAGTGTGTCACCAGTCATGTGATGTGAACAACCACTATCTATAATCCATGTTTCATTCTTACTTACTTGTGATATTAGGGCTCTTGGTTCTTCTTTATTTTATTCATCAAAATTATCTTTAATAACAACATACTCAACTTCTTTTTCAACACTGTCATCTGAATCATCATCACTTAGGTCTTCATTAGCAATATGATAATATTTCTTACCTTTATTTTTGTAGTCTCTAAATCTCCTGAATCTGTTCTCTCTTTTGTCTATATCTATATTATCTTTCTTATCCTCATTATCTTTCTTAGGGTAGTTAGATGCAAAATGACCAATCTTATTACAATTAAAAATTTCAAGGGTAACTTACCTCAATATTTGTCTTTGCCTCTTTGTAGCCTTCTAGCCAACAAAGCTTCAAACTCTCTCTCTCTCTCTCTCTCTCTCTCTCTCTCTCTCTCTCTCTCTCTCTCGTTCTCTTCATCTGCAACA
>MU228540.1:1049112-1070236 GCA_018584345.1 Thuja plicata
GTTAATCAGGCAAAATCAAACTTAAATACTTAAAAATTATCTCATTGATTCACTCAGTAGAACTAAATACAATAATAACTGACTCAAAAAATAACTTAATAACTTAAAGAACCATACATCTCACAATATGAAAATCAATCATTCAAACTCAGTTAACACTAGATTTAAAGAGGAAAACCAATATGGGAAAAACCTCTATGGGAATTGTGACCCACAATAGAAATTGTACCCTTCTGAAGTATGCTCGGTTAAGAACTTATCATGTTAAAGATTACAAACACATTTGCTAGATGTGACCTTGTTAAGGGATTAACCTCAGATCTGTTAAGATCTTCACCTTGTTAGGAGTGGCCTTGCTAGAGGACTTTAAACACTCTTTTGGAATGTCACCTACGTCTAGGATTTACAAATAGGATTGTTAAATCCACTCGGTTAAGAGATTTTCTCTATTGCAAATGCTAGTAAGAAACAGTAAAAATTTGATCAGTAAATATAAAAACTACTTTTTTCTTGTGTTAGATCCTTTATGGTCACATGAATACTGGCATCACATACTCCATTTGCCTCTACTCTTAGATTGTAGATTCTTCTCTTTCTGCTTCTTTGTTTTGCTCAGTAACTTATGTTCTTCAACTTCTTCTGCTTCTTAATTCAACTCGCTAGCATCATCCTCTCTGCTTATTTATCATCCTTTATATAGACAAAATTTTTCCTTGTAATGTCCTTGATTAGGTTTTCCATCATTTGTGCTTAGTTTTCTGATCATCTTCTTCACAAATCTTAGCTCGGTAAACTGTTTAACTTTTACCTCGTAACTTGAACTTTTTCTTGGAACTCTAATAATCAGTTTTAACCACTTAATCTTCGCCTTAAATCTTCTCATTGAATTTTATCACTTGTAGATCTTCTAACAGACTTCCTTTAATTATTAACAACATCTAGATCATCATAGCTTCGTATTAAATTTGATCTTATCATCATTTTCAATCAATATCTTGTACTCGATAACTTTCTTTGCAACTCGATAACTAACTTCATTCACCGCTTAGTGCCTAACTCATTCTCGGTGCTCAAGACTGCATATGAGGAACACAACTCTATACAGATTGACTCTGTCTATCTTGGTAGAGTAACTCTTTCCATTCATAGCTTAACTCTTTGCAATTTCTGACTTTATCAATCAAGTGTACCAAATTGATAACATCAAATATATAGTAGCAAACAATTATATCAACATTACTTCATCATTGCCTAATCGGTATTTGTTACCCATTTAACTTCTCCTTCTTATGGTTTGGTAGCTCAATAAAATCACTAAATCAATTGCTTGACATCAATGACAAAATAACAACTGATCTAAACATTTCTACAAATATGTATACATATTATCACTCAGTCTTCATCATCTCCATCAGTTAACAAGAATTAATGTGAGTACTTTGTCATTGTTTGAGGATGTTGATATGGTATGTCCTTTCCTTGCTATCATTTGAGGATGTTGATATGGTACATATCTAGTGGTTGTTTGAGGACATTGATATGGTATGGATTTATCCTTGTTCTCTACAGATGTTGATAGGGCCTAGTAGAGCCTCCTTGGTGATAGAAGGGTCGCTTGAAGCCACATAGGATTCTATGTGTTGTGTAACCTTGATAATATTTTGACTTGGTATCTTTTTTTCTGGGAGTTGCATTAGATTATGTCATGCCTTCCTGATGATATGCCCTTGTATGGCGTGTGTGTAAGCCTACTTCCTTTGTGTGCATTAGGTTTTCTTGGGTCATGTAACTATATTTGTGGGCATGATGGGGTGGGCTTGAGTTTCCATAAGGTCAGGTGTCATGACATGTATCTATTGGGGACCGACATATAGGTGGTAGACCGAATTTAGTGACTACAATACCGAGCATATTGTTATCTTCTCTATCCTTATGCTTTATTTCATTTATTATGTTATTTTGGATATAATTCTCTAGTTGATTATACTTTCATGCTTATATTAATTATATCATCTGATTATGGCATCAATATTGCGTATCCAATTTTCCCCAGTGTGAAGCTAGAAGTTTTGTAGAAGATGCATGTTCGAGTCAACATATATTTTTAGTTAAAGTTTCCAAGGTTTGGGAGGAGCTCCCCATTTGGCATCTATGCTAATCAGTGCCTTTTCCTATAGAGTGAAATCTTCATGCTACTAGCTAAGACTTTTATGTATTACAAAATTGACCAATTTCCAATCGACATTTGCATTAAGTGAACTAGTGCATGTGCTATCTGGCATCTCCAACCTACAATTCAACACCCTTCCCCTTTGGAAAGAGACACTATAGGTGGAAGGGTAATTATATGGATTGACATCTACATTTGTAAACTAACATGTGTGCAGTTTGGCATTTCTTCCTACTCCGATGTGTGCACTTTATTTATGCTTTAGATTGATTTCAAAGAGAGTGTATTTGGTGCTTGTTTTGTTGATGATCGTTATATGGTTTAGTACTCTGGTAAATGAATATTGAAATTTCTAAATCATTGTAGAAGAAAATTTCTTTTGGTGTTTAAAATGAATCTCTATTTAGATGGATTCTAAAGATTAATTTAGTCTATTCTATCGATAGTCGTGAGTTATTGTTGGCTTAGCCTCTTTTAGCTCACTGAAGGTTGTTTGAGCTCTTGTTAGGTGATCTTTAGAATGTGTATATTCCATTATGAGTGCATGTTTAGGTTGTCTTGGAACCCTTGGAGGTGTGTGAAGACTCCCGCTTGTACATAGTTGTGAAATGATCGTTGTTATATGTTGTTATTGTTTATGCATTTGTATTATGCTATTCTCTTGTAATTGTAATTATTGCAAAAAAAATGTTAGTGAATTTTTTACCCCTTTATTTTGAGGGTTCCTTGGTGGGGCATTACATGGTATTATTTTCAAAAATATTATAAAGGTTTTTTAAAGGTATTTCATGATGCAAGAATTTAGATGTTCTAGTGGATGTGGTTTTTGTCTAATCCTGAATTCAATAGTGCTTATAAATGGCTTGAAAGATTTACTTTGATTGAATATTTTGTTGGACGCATTTCCTTCTAAAACATTGTACATGGGTAGGTCAATCTCTCATGGGACCCATCCAGATGCCATAAAAAATATTACAAATTTTTTTTTTCCCCCTTTTTTGCTTATACTTTATAGGAGCCAATCATATGGATGTCATTCTCTAACATTGTCTATGGTATCTCCATAAATTTTTGTTGGTCTTTACTACCTAGTCAAAAGACTTCATTTCCTTTGAAGAATGATCCCTCTAGGTTCTAGTTTGAATCTACTTTTTTTGGTTACCTTTTTTCTATTCCCATTTTTTTTAACTATATTATCTCTTTAGGTATTGTGTTTATGTTGAGTTGGATAAGTTTTTCTCGGCTCATCTTCGAAAAAAAGTTTGTATTTAGGTCAATCTTTTCTAAAAATTCAAGGATTCTACACATATGAACGAGACACATACGTCATTTATTTTAATTTGTTGAATACTTGTTATAGGCACCAATCCTCTAAAAAAATAAAAGATTGTTCCTTAAATATGTCAAGATTAAACCCCCCTCCTAAACCTATTAATGACCTACCTTCTTAGAAAAATGGGGAAGGTTATGCTCCAATGGGTTGATGAACTATAACTAATTGAATGTTTGAAGATGATAAGTTGATGATCACCGAGTTGCAGAAAGTAAATGCAAGACATTAAATCAATTAATGTATTGTATTTTCATTGATGTCAACTTGATATAATTTGATTGGCCATATAAATATTGCCATAGAATTCAAGAAACCAAAGAGATAAAGTTTATGTTACCGGTAAACATAAAAAACCAGTGTACACCGAGTGACAGTAAACACCAACGGACTGTGCACACCGACAGAAAAAGAACCCCGAGAAGTTCACAGTGTATACCGAGCACCGCAACACCGAGCATAACTGAAGTGGTCACTGAGAAGAATTGAAGTTGATGCCCAAGGACAACTAGAGTCAATGAACGAGAAAACTAAGAGTTGATCACTGATCAGAACTGGAGTTAGAAAATGACAAAACACTTAGCTGACATGAACTATAATTAGAGTTAAATAATTGATTGTTTTTCGACCAGTTGAATTGAAGATTTAAAGCTAGTTTTATTCACAACTGTCAAGGAGAAATCTACGGAATAAAACTAAAGCAAAGCTTTAAAGATTAAAGAAATGCATGGTGAGATTTGCGGATCAAGAAGCTATCTGCGTCAAGAATAAGAGAGTCAAGGAGATTGATCGATGAAATCATATCTATATAAAGAGACAAGTAATTCATTATGAAGAAGAGGAATGTTGAGTATAATTCTAGTGAAGATATAAGTCTTCATGCAGATCTGATCATACAGGCTGAGGAACAGAGCCAAGAATTCTGCAGACACCGAGCAACAAAGAAGCAACAACATTCACCGAGCAAAAAGAAGAAATAAGGGGAGCAAAGGAATTGAAGTGAACATTGATCAGAGAGGTATTATGGACTTACAATAGATATGAAAATCTGCAAGTTAAAGTTTTATTGTTGAACAGATCATTTATTATTTCAGTTTAATCATTGATTCAGAAAATCTCTTAACTGAGTGGGATTTAAGCATCCTTACTGTATTGAGATGCTCAAGAGTATCAAAAGGATTTTCATGTTGACAGCATAGTGAATGGTAGGTCAAATGATAAACTAATAGTTTTAAATCCTCTAACAAGGTCACACTTAATAGTGTGTTTGTAACCTTTAACAGGGTTGACTCTTCACCGAGCTCACTTCGGAAGAGTGAAAATTTTGGGTTACCGGTCCCAAGTGGTTTTTGCCTTAGCAGGGTTTCCACGTTAAAAATCCATGTGTCAAATGTGTATATGGTTCATTGCTTTGATGTTTTTCTTTACGCATTACTAAAACATGATTGTTCGGTAAACACTACGTTCAATTACTACTATTCGGTAAAGGCTAGGAAAAGGATAAACAGTATACTCACCGAGCAGTATATATTTGATAAGACTACTTAAAGGCATACATCTTGTAGGATTGAAGATAACTATAGGCATTATATATGTGATATAAGTTTTGGTTGGATTATTGGATTAATTTATTAGGCCACTGATTCACCCCCCCTCTCAGTTATTCTAACAGGTGTAACCATAGAAACAATAAACCAATGAGACAAAAAAAATCATTTCTACCAATGATATGTCAAACTAAAAAAATGTTGATTGAATTCTTTTAAAACAAATCGACAAGGCAAAGGTGATTGTTAACTCTCGATAATTTAGACAACCCACCAAGAAGTTGAAATTTTTTTAACTCACCTACACAACTCTTATTGTTAACAATTTATCTTCTCAAACAAAGAATTCATTTCATTTTCTCCTATTTCTCATTCAATGAATCTAAGACACTCTTGTAGTTTGTCTTCTAATTTTGGAGATGACAATTATTTTCATACAAGTAACACCTTTTCATAACAACTCTCCATTTAGAAAGTTATAAATCAATGGTAGAAAGTGAGTTTTTTCTAAAAGAGTTATGAAACTTCAAAAACATATTTGTGTTGAGTTCAATATTTTGCAAAAGTTCAAGAATTCTATTGACATTCGAACTTGACAAATGTGTCATTTATTTTAATTTTTTGAATACTTGTTATAGGCACCAATCACTTAAACACAAGTAAAAGATTGTTCCTTAATTATCTCAAGTTTCAAGCCTATTTCTAAACCTACTAATGACCTTAGAAAATTGAGGAAGTTTGTGTTGCAATGAAGAACCATAGAAACAAGTAGACCAATGGGACAAAATGTTTGTCTACCAATGATATATCAAAATAAAAGAATGTTGGTTCACTTATTTTAAAATATATTGACAAGACGAAGGTCATTGTTATCTCTCAACAATTTAGACAACCCTCAAAGAAATTGAAATTTTTTAATTCACCGACACAATTCATATTTTCAACAATCTATCTTGTCAAACAAAATATTCATCTCTATTTTCTCATATTTCTCATGCAATTAATCTAAGACTCTCGTAACTTGACTTGTAACTTTAATTTAAATGAAAATTATTTTCATACAAACAAATACCCTTTCATAACAATCCTCTATTTAACTAGCCAGAAATGAATAATCGAAATTGAGTTTTCCTAAAAGAAGAGTTTGATAGTACCATCAGATCTTCACTAGCAATGATTATAAACATATTATGATTAAATCTTGATATGGGTTTTGTTATATTTATCCTGATAAAAAATATATCTGTTTTACATGTTTATTGCATATATGTTTAGATGTATTTTTATACGTTTGAGTCTTCCTGCTCTGAGATTTGAAAATGCAACATTTCAGCTCTCTTATGTTAATTAGAAAAAATAATTCCTCTTTTGTCCTATATGGTTGAATTCCTTGTATTTGCTTGTTTTGGAATAATTGTTGCCTGTTGTAGGGCCTCATGGCATAGTAATTTGTGCTCCTGACAGCTTTAAAATATCTTTTGCTTTCAAATTGGGAGCACATGCATGTAAATGACAGATAGATAAAATCTGACTTTACTCCTGTCACTTGCACTTCTTTCCGCTGAGTTTTTTAACAACATTCATATCACTGAATTCTATTGAGATGTTTTTCCCAAACTATTCTTGTACGTGTTGTAGGTTTTACAGTTAGCATATATGTACCACAAGATTTTACAAAAGTATTCCTCTCTGTTTACTATGTAGGTTTTTTCTTTTTCTATTTAGTATTTTATTTTATCATATGGGATGAGAGTATAAGTCTATATTGATACGTTTTTAATTAGAGTTAAGGTTTAAAGAGTGTTCATTTTGTCAAGTTTAATTGGTATACAATTTGGCTTCATCATATTTTTGAGGATTTGATCAGATGTAAAAATCTGCATACTTCGAAACAATTGAAGTGTAAATCTATTATTTTCGATCAGCACTCCTCTATTGACTGAACAAGAAAATTTATAGAGGGTCCTTATTCCATCCCAAATGACATTATAAATGATTGATACGAGTTACTAAACCCTCAACACTAACTACCCCAAAGGTGACTGATATGGCACGAAATGAACTCCCGGAATGTATCATATGACTCAAGGAGTTTAAGCAGTGCACATAGGGGAAGCAAGATCCAAATAGAATTCAGAAAAAAATACTAACAAGCTTACCAATTATATTCAATTAATTGAATATACTATTAGATTTCATAAAAAGTATTCCTCTTTTTTTATCTCTTTTTCTATTTAGTATTTTATATCATTCATGAATTCATTTTGTTATTTTATTTGATATGAGAGTATAAGTCTATTTTGGTACTTCTTTGATTGAGAGTCAAGCTTTGAAGGGTATCCATTCTGTCAAAATTGTTTGGAACACAATCCAGTGTCATCATATTTCTGAAGGTTTGAACTTTGGTACATACTATGTTCAGAGAACATACCTACAACATCACTAATTGCACTCAACCGATTGAATGTACTATAAAAAAATTTAAAAATATGCTTATTTCTCTTTAAAATACAATTATTTATTACCTGTATTTTCAAACATAAATGTACCATAAAATTTCACCTTTTTAATATTTTTTTACATCAAAATTCTGCCGTGCATGTGATATGTGGAATGGTGATTATTTATTACCTGTGTTTTCAAACATAAATGCACCATAAAATTTCACCTTTTAAATATTTTTTACATCAGAATTATCAGAATTCTGCCATGTATGTGATGTGTGGAATAATCAACATTACTTGTAACATTTCACAAAAACTCTCTATGTTTGTGATGATCTCAAGTTCTGAAGCTGCTTGTGTAACACAAGATGGGATGATATTGGACAAGAGATGACATTGGACAAGACCTGAACTATAGTCTTTACATCTGTCAATTTCTCTTCAAATCTTCAAGGCTTTTTGAACAAGCCCAATTTTCTTATGCCCAGCAGTACTTTTATCAAGGCTTTTACCAACAAGCCCATTTTACTTATATCCAGCAATAATTAGCCCATGTGAATATAGGTTGGTTGAGGGGTTATTTCAAACTAATCTTGCTTCCACATCTTGCATATTGCATAATGTATACCCTTGCCTAGTTCAAACCATGTTCCACGTACATGTGGAAAGGGACAGGCACAAGTTGCACAGCTACATGTACCAAAAAATTTCCTTGTATTTTCCAATGGATTTCCATACCCTCTTTCAAAGCTTATTGATTTACATAAATTGGAACATGTTGGAAAACATTGATGGATTTGCATTTACAGTTGGCTTTTAAAATGCTTTTGGGTTTTTCAACCAAGTTATTATGTCCATGTTCAACAATGATTGCATTCCATAGGATGAAATGTTTGATGTTTAAATTGATCATACCATGTTCCAAAGCTCCACTGGCAGGATGTTTAGAATGGGTGATTTTGATTTAGAGCTGTCAGTTATTCTTGCCTAAGAATCTCCATGGAATTCTTAGTAAATCCAATTTGTGCATGCCAATCTATGGTTACAGAGCATGCCACAAAATTGTGTTGAAACATTTTTCAAATGATTAATGTGCCTACCATAGCTTCCACATTTGTACTGTAACATTTCACAGAGACCATGAATTCTGCTTTGTAAAGGAGCTCCATTACATGTTCCACATCATGTATACTACGTGGTGACAACTATAGCACTAACCAGAGGATTGGGTTTTCCATTTTTTAATGATTGCAGGATGTGACCAAATAAGTGAAGCGTTTTACCATACCACTTGTGTGTTTGCAATAGGCTTGCTGTTTTGCTTGGAGTACAAGAAAATTTAAACTACTTTTTTTCCCAATGGCTCTCCACCATGTTGCTTTTCTTTCTTTTCATCGTATTGGTGAAGCAGATTTTCATTGAAACTTCATAATTTGAAGGTGATTAGTCGTGCAGTGAGGGATTAGGAATGGGCAGCATTTGGACAGCTGTTAACATTATTTATTGGCAAGTTGGCAGCTGCCTTGTGTTGGGAACTTGGAAGTGTCCTCTCCTATGCGTGTATTATAGTTGAAACTTGAGGGGTGAATTCATTTACTATCTAGATGACAAAATTGCTTTCCAATGTGTGTGTTTTTTTTTAAAGTTTATTATATTTTGGATATTAGATTTATTCTATTTTTGTATGATTGGTACAATGTGTTGATCTTCTATTCATAAATATTCATACATATTCATATAATGGTGAATTAAGAGATTCATTATTATATTAGAGAATAGTTGAACTTTATGCAATTGAGAAGAGTTTCATTGTGTTCCATATTTTCGTTGAAAGAACTTTCTCAAGTTAAAATATTGTATATAGCCTTTGTTTTCTAGTTTTTATGATATTGTTTTAAATTGTATATGTAGTACTTCTGTTTTATATGTTTATAGGGCTTCCTTTTGTCTACATCTTTGAATACTACAAAACTTTATTTTGTTTTACGCTAAAATTACAAGATCTTAGTAAACATCACAAGCAAGAATAGGTCAAAACTCATAGTTAATTTATTTAGTCATGATAATAAAATAATGATCTTTAGCAATAGAAATGCTGAATTTCACATGATAGATTGCATATTCAAAATGATATGTTTGATAAAAGGCCTAAATAAAGAGCATAGCCAAAAAGTTCATATAGTTTAGAAGAGAAAGTAGAGCCTCCACCTTAGCTCTTGAGGAGGTCCATTTCACATAGACAAAAACTAGACAAGTATACTCCTCCTAATTGAATATGGAATTTTGTTTAGATTACGAGTATATGAATGAGCAATTGGTATGGATGTTTCTCAATATTGGTGATAGAGATGGAGTATTGTATGATTTGGTTGGTTGATTTGCATGTACTATTATGTTGCTTGAACTACTCTAGTTTACTTGTTGGAAATAGTCTTAAAGGCATACACTATGTATTATATTTTAATCATGTTGTTGGATAGTATAATTTTTTATGATTTTGGTGTGTGGGGATTTTCTCCCAAAAGAGTTTTCCCCACCATGAACCTTGTATTATGATATGATTTCTATAGTGGATAATTTGTGTAGTTTCAATAATCTATTATTTTTGTCCATTCTTCGATCAAAGATTAGTGGTAAAAGTGGATTTGCACCTTTTGGTTTCCTTCACTCTTGAGGTTTCTTTAATGATGAAATTTTATGTGTCTATTTATGTTAGGTAAGAACACTAACTATTGAAACAAAGGATGTTTCAAGTACCATTGGTGTTAAATAGGGTTTCCCACTTCTCCATAAATGATTGTATGGTCTTCATATGAGTGCCTAACCCACAACCAGTCCAATTTAGCCAGTATTAAGTGTTCCATTATTCTCTAATGACTTAGCCTACTAACATGCACAACATGTGAATTCGGTTGGCTCCCTTAGGATATCACATTGTAGTGTTGTAAATTGTAACCTTTTACAAGTTCACACTCCTTTTTGGGCACCTTGCTTTAGTGTGCCTTTCCCATGTCACTTCAAGCTTCGTTTGAAGTTCTATCCTATTTTCATTTTCAAGGCACTTTATTCACCAATTTTAAATGTCTTCATTCCACAAGACATTTCTAGATCGAATATTAGTACCCTATTATCTTGCTTTCAACAAAAGTTGGGCCTATTTTGTTGTGACTATGTTTTAATTACAACATAGTTTGGTGCTTTCTGGCTAAAATTGTAGGAGAGTAATGTGCTGCCTTAACATTGCTGAATCTTGTCTTAGTTTGAGGAAATAACCATTGTAAGTTGGCCAAGACACAAAAATACCTTGAGAACCCTATATAAGGGCATCATTCCTATTTCACTTGATCATCTTTAATTTAGTAATTCTATCATTCCAATTCAAGAGCAAATATTCTTCTATCAAGAGCATATCTTAGTACAAAGAGTATCAAGCTATAGCAAGTTATCTTCAAGTATGTTTACATGATGGATTTTGTTATGATTTATCATGTTATTGCATCAACACTTGGAAAACTTATGTAAAGAACACTACATCAGCAATCAAATGTATAATCACTTTATTTCAACACTTCAATCAAGGATTTCATTTCACATTTAGCACCTACCTTATCAAGGGCGCACTCTCCTTGTAATCATCATAATAGTGGAGGTCAACACCTACCTAAGGTTTTATTTAGGAATTCAACCTCTATACAACCCAACACATTTTCTCTCTTTTTTGTGTTGGTGACAAATCTAAAGAAAAGGAATAATATATCCAAAAAGTGCAAACAATAATACACAACGTTAGATTCAAAACAAGTGAAGTCCCCTTGAATATGTTGTAGTTATGACAACGACATTTTTTTGCTGCAATTTGGAGGGAAGACAACTTAATGGTCTCTGATTCTAGGACTGACATTCACTTTCACCGGAAAATCTCCTAGGTCTATGACGCCTAGTGCTAATGTTTGGCACTTTCGGGCCCATATTTTAGATACATGTTCCTCCTGAACCTCATTTATAGTTTTGAACTTCTTAGTTGACTTTCGACTCTGTAGCTTGTTGTTTATGTTGATTTTGGTTAATTTCCTAGCATGTAACCTAGTTCATTGTATTTTCATATCTAAATCATTATCCAATCATTACCAATATCATGACCCGCCTAATATCATGCCCATCACTCATTTTGGTCTTCAATATTCTAATTAAGTCCTTCAAAAGTAATCTTTATTTGATATCTTCCTTTGTCATATTTCTTATACTCGCTACATTGTATATCTTTCATTCAAAAACCAATGTCGATCTTCTATAATTTTTCTTTCTTTTCGGAAAGCTCCAATATTATTTCATATGCATCAACAACTCAACTACAACATTGTAGTCTCAATAGAACACTTTCCAATAGACTTGCATGCCTTAGTCCAAACCTCAAAGTTGTGCGCCAGTTGGAAGGATGTGACATTTAGGCTACGAGTCAAAATTTATATCTACAAATTGTGATCTTAAACATCTTTGACTGTTTCTCAACAAATCCATTGCCTAGCTATGTAGAAATGATCAAACCCCTTGAGATCGAGTTACGCTGAGGCATTTTGCCAAACAATTCCAGTCTTATTTTCTTCGTTAAGGGTCTTATCGTTTTAAACAATTGAGTTTGTTTGTGTTTTTCAGTTGTTTCCTCAGCATTAATTTCCCAAAATTTCGCTTATGCTGAATTAACTGACAATTAAAGAATTGAATTTTTTCTGTTTGTTTCTGTGGTATTTTTCTTATGAAAGATTTCACAGGAAGAAACCCATGTTGGGAAAACTTCAAAATGATTTGGGTTTGTACGTCTGTTCGTTTATTGATTGCTACAATCATAATACAAAATGCAGAGGATTGGCTAGCTAATGAACCAAACGGGGTAAGTTATTACACATTACACAACTACTGCAATCCTATATCCCCTTCTGCCATAAGTTTGCATACCATACTGAATGTTCAAGTCGCTGTTGTAGCATTTTGAATCCCCAATTCGACTCAAATATCTTCTGTAACTGACATAATCTGCTTTTGTAAGATTTTGAATCCCCAATTCGACTCAATTAACTGCATGACTCTTGGCAATTTGTGGTGAAGAAATTTGCAGGCAATCATCTGTGATGGCACCCTGCCACCCAGTTATATTAGGTTTAGATTTCCAAAAGGAAAACAGAGCTTTAACCACTTTGAGTTGTCTCCATTTGTTGAAGAGCTTTAGGTTCATTGCTCTGTATGATAAGGATTACAACTTAGCAACCAGACATATTTCCTGTGTTCTAGGGTCCATCAGGCTCAATTCAATTTTGTTTTTGGGCTGAATTCAGTGCTACCAAGAGGAGAGAGTAAACTTTTATTGTCATTCCATTTATCCCATAAAATTCTGCCAACATATTTGGTAAGTTATTCATGGTAGGCTTAAGAGGGAAGCCAACTTGAAGAGCATTAGACATGAGTGGCTATGGAGATAGTTTTGTCCCTATGTACTCTTACACTATGAGAGAGTAACCCATTCCTCCACATTTTGAAGTTTTTTTCTTTCTTTTGGAATTCATCTTGAACCAATTTCACGTTTCGAATAATGAGACTCCCAAGCAAATCCAAGGAGGGTTTTCTCTTACCACAATATACTCAATTTTCTTTTAAAAAGAGCTTTGGTCCAGAAAGAAAACTAAAGAGCTCAGGAACATAAAAGAATGTTGGCCACTTTAAACTTTACTAATAAAGAGCTTTGATACAGAAGCACCACAATTGAGCTCAAGGACATCAAAAGTGTTGGTCACTCCTTGATGAAGGGCATGCTGTCATGAACAGAGTGAGAGTTTAAGGGATTCCTTGATGAAGGGCATGCTGTCATGAACAGAGTGAGAGTTTAAGGGATAGATCCTTGATGAAGGGCATGCTGTCATGAACTGAGTGAGAGTTTAAGGCATAGATAATCTGTGGGAGCTCACACCTATAATAAGGTTCTAGCTTTGAGCTTGTTTTGAGCAATTATCCATGTACATAACAGCTAGAAGATGCATGATGGGTTCCATGAGTAACCATAAAAAGCATTGCAGAATAGAGGAGGTGAGAGTACCACTGATTGTGAAACAAGATTTTGAATCTGAAATCATTATTTCAATATGTTGAACAAGTTTGGGATTGAATTAGGGTCATCTCAACATCATAGCAACTTGAACATTCAGTTTGGCATGCAAACTTATGGCAGAGGAAGATATAGGTTTCCAGTAATTGTCATGGTTGAGTTTGACAAATAGGGTATCTTGGGCAGTTTGTAGGGCTCATTCATTACGTTGTATGTGATGAATCTCCCTCCAAGGAAGCCAGTTTGCTCAGGTCTCATAATATCCTGTACCAATAGTTTCGTGGATGAGACAATGGCTTGAGATATGATTATGTAGGAGTTACAAGGTAGCGGATCTCCACTCTGCACTCTAATTTTGTTGTCGACCTTCCAGGATTATTTTCATATGCCCTGGATCATGATAATGCTATTATAATGTACCTTTAATCGTATTTTTTTTAATAATTGTAAATAAAAGCCAATTATATTCTAATTTTCAATTAATTAATAAATATAGTCAAAGATGCATTTTGATCCCTACATAGGGAATTCATCATTTGGGTGCCTTTGCATTCAGCTTCAAGATTTATTTTATAAAAATCCTCTCTGTTGTAGGACATTGTAGCTTTGTAGAATTCAGTTGTTCATGCATCTCAGGGCTATTTTCATTGGCCATGGAGAGAAAGGATATTGTGGAGCTCTTCAAGGGTGAGGAGGTGTTCCAAATGCTGTCTTATATTTATGTCAATTTTATAGTGTTTTTCTTGACAGATGTCATTGTCAAGGTTGTCTGTGAATAGTGTTTTGTAATGTAGATGGTATCATGGTGATCACCCTCTCTCACGAGGTAATGCAACCTTCCCCTGTTTTAGATTTGGTTTCAGCAGCCCACACAGCAGTAAGGGCTCTAAGGCACTCTGTGTGTTGTGGATGAATGATATTTAATATGTAGTGCAATTTACTGGAGTGCCTTCAGTTGGGCATATAGAAAGATTGATCATGATATGAAGGTCATTGGTAAGGAGGCTAAGAGATCAAGATGGTAGACATTGGGGTTAGGGTTAATATCACTATTCTATGGGGTTAATATCTATTTAGGGGGACCTTGGAGACTTGGGAGAAACACCCATCACACCACCACCACCTTTGCCACCCCTGTTAGGAATGCCACCGGGTCACTTGCTATATGGCACATGCCATTACATATTAATTACATATTAATTACAACTTTTAGCTTCATGAAAATTAATTTGTCTTTCATGGGGCACAAATACAGATGTTAAATTGCAGATTTTGTCTTGAAGATTTCAATTTACCTCAATATCTACGGCTTCACGCTGTCCCCTCGCCATCCCTAAAAATTTAGCCCATTAGTCCCATCCCCAAACTCGTCCCCGCATACCCCACTAGGAAACTCCATAGAACTATGGTTAATGTTGAGATTTTTAGAGATCTGGCAAGTTTTCTGTCAGTTCAGGTGAATTAGTGGGAGAAATGACTACCTTGCTTACTTTGAAGCAGATGAAAGATGCCCAGAGATTTCCTACAGTGGATCCCAGCATCAAATTATCTTCAGAAAGCTTGAAATTGTTGTACCAGTTGCTGTTAGCATGGTGTTCCACCACCAGGTTGAAATTTCAACCTTATTTGGACGCATTTCCCTTGGTGTCCCACGCCTTGATATAAAGTTTGTTTCAAATTGACATTGCATGAGATTGTTTGACTGAAAATGCAATGGATCTTATTCAGATTGACGATCCCATGATATATATGGTGATCACTCGTTGTCATGTTAGCATCACAATGCTTTTCTTTGTCAGGTAAGAAATAGAGTGAATATGGGTTCCACTATCAATACAAATGATGGGGACTTCATGATTTTCTTCTCCTTGTTTTGAGAACCCATTATTTGTAAAGTAAGCTTAATCCTTAATGAATCTTTGCTTCCCTGCGTTTCGCTGCAGAAATTTATATCCTTTATCTAATCAGATGTACAGATGAAGAGCTTTAAAGAACATATACCGGACATGTAGTGGAAGACAAAGGTTGTGGTATCATGAATATAAACATGGAAAAATTTCGCACAATTCCTTGCAATCTGAGTGAAAATGTCCACCAAATTTTACTAAAATCTGGACCAGTAAAACGGAACTCTTATGTGAGTGTATGTAATATAGCCGCATAATATGAAGCAAACATTTTTATTTCTCATTAAATTCCTTCCATCTAATATTAAAAAGCGAATGAAATATCTTGTACTAGATTTTAGGGTAAATAACCAAGGAATATAAGCATCATTTAGAATTGAACAAATATATTGTATTAGGTGTTTTAATAAATTAAATAAATAATTGTTAAGTAATCTTTTTAACATCTTTTATATGGGTGACAATATCATCAGAGTTTTTAAGGAAATTAAAAAATTTAAATCGTATTTGTATAAGAGAATCTAGTTCAACATTATATATCTAACATTCCAATGCATAATGTAATGATAATGTATTTATATCATTATTTGATAAGAGAAAAACAATCAAATAGTAGTTACTAACGTTTGGAAATCTTAAATGGTCAAAACATCTTTTAAGCTAATTATCTACAATATGTTAATAGTTAAAGCCTACCCTTATTTGTTACTCTATATTTGTCTGTCCAAGCTTCAATTATGAATAAAACATGTTACTACCAAATGCTTTGTTTTGCCTCCATGCTTTTATACAAAATCAGAGGAACACAACACAACAAATTTCAAGCTTTAAAAATAACCCATGTTTTGTATTAATTACAATAAAAACCCACTTTATATGTTGTCAACAAGCCTTGAGACTAAGTCAAAGTGGTTTAAAAGCCATGACAAAATTGATTGCCTTCCTACAAAACATCATTTTTGAAGGCATAGATGTGATGATATTCTATGGTCAAATATATGAATATTGAGTCTCATTTACTGAGAAATTTTATGATTTTCTAGCATAAAAATGTGACAAGTTTCTCCTTAAAAAGTTCGTTAAAAATAATATGAATAAACTAAAAACAAGATTAATGTTTCAGATAAATCACCAATAAGCCATTGATCATAATGTTTCTCTAGCAATATTAGCTTAGATCTCAATTCATTCCAAGAATATTCTATAGAAATAAAATAAGAACAATACGTGCTAGGAAAGATATATATGAGAGAGCTCATTTGATAGAATTGGAAGAACAAAACTATTGAGAATCAATTTGAGCTTGAGCCTTACATTTGCTTGTCACAAAAGTTTATATTGATAGGTGTTTTTTTTTGGGTCTATAGAATTTTCAGTGAGGATATTAATGAATTGTTTAATTTAATAAATAAAAATGAGTAAATAAAGTTTTTATTGGAAAATGATGTCAACTTGTGAGAAGAATAAATTTCTAATTTGTAGGCGTAGTCACTTTTTATGAGAGAAGAAGAAATTTTTGATTTGATTGTCACAAGAAACCCTTTTTCTTGGTTCAATGAAATTGGAAAATTACCATTTCAATTCAAGGAGGATGATAATGAATTATTAATTTGATAAATAATAAGTGAGAGGATGAAGTTTCTATTGGAAGAGGAAGTCAACTTGTGAAGGAAGAATTACGTTTGTAAAAGTGCGTGGTGTTAATTGGTAAGGGGAGAATAATTTTTAATTTACTGATGAGATGGAAATGAAAATTTTCAAATAATATTTTATTTTCCGAAATAAAAAAAATTGAGGTTTTATATTTTTGCGTGAAAAATGAACAACTTTATTTTTAGGTGAGATAAATATTGAATTTTGGGGGCAATGCCTATGCTAAATAACCTATCAACTAATTATTGGATAATCTATGTTTCAATTATATAACAACTTTACTAATTATATCTCTAACTTTATATTTTCCAAAATGATCATAAAAATTTTATACTATTATAATAGCTCAATAAGCTCAATGACCATATATCAATATTTAAGAAATTTATTTGATGCTACTAACATAATAGAATAAGAGATACTTCTAGTCAATTATTAACTGTATCTAAAGTTGAAAGAATATGTAGGAAATTGAATGTAGTTTGTAATTTACTAGTCCTTGTTTGAAAAAAATTAATCTAATTGTTCAATATTTTAGATTTCAATACAGTAGTATGAACATTTCAGGAAAAAGATCAAAAGTGTATGTCTGACCACCTTAATCACAATCAAATGATGATATATTTTCACAAGATTCTAGATATAAGCAGTAGACTCATGCCCGGATGTGACACAATTTTTTGTGTAATTGTTTACCAAATAAATAATTAATTATGAATTTTCTACTACAACTTATTCAAAATAAAAAACTCTCATGTCTGACCACCTTAACTAATTCTAAACTTTAAAAAATTGCAAACTTTTTTTTCTTATAGTAGGCAAAGCATAGAATGTGACGCATGTTTCAGATTTTAAAAAGGTTAAACTGTTTGAAAGTTATATTTATTTTTCAATCAGTCTGTCAATTTGGACTTTAGAGATAACTCAATTAGAAAATAAGTAAAAATTACTTACTGAGCTCAAATTCTGACAACAATTATATTGATGGAAAGCTGATAATTTCTTTAAGAAACCCTTTTTGTTTCATCAATTTCGGGTGAAAAAAAAGGTCGTCAGCTACAGTGTCAAAGTCTGGAGATCAGAGGAAATATGGTGAACACGTCGTTTGGGTTGACCATCCACGCTTGGCATTGCAAATCCAAAACCCAAAGCAAAAACCATGCCTAATTGTATACGGATAATATCGGATATCTGAATATCGGATATGTGATAACTCCCGCCCAAATTCAACATTTTGATTTCAACGCTCTTTTCAATTTACGATTTTAAGTTTTTTTTTTTTCAATTTTATGATTTTATATTTTTAGGTTATATATTATAAGTTTCATTTTTTTAATATTAATATTAGATGGTAATAGCATTAGTATTATATAATTATTTAAATATTAGTATTGTATTATATAAATTAGTATTATATTATTATTATTTATTTCTCTATTATATAATAGTATAATATTAGTATTAATAATTTATTAATATTTATATTATAACAATAATACCTAGGGGAGAGAGAGAGAGAGTATATTATTATTACTATATAAGATTAATATTATATTAATATTAAATATATTTTATATATAAATAAAATATTAATATTAATATTATATTAATATTAATATTATATTAATATTAATATTATAATGCGTTGAGTATATATTCTTTTAAAAAATATGATGGCAGTACTCCCTTGCAATTATCATTTTCAATCTTCCCTGCATCTCTTGTGCTTCAGACTAACATAACCTAGATTTTCAGAAAGAAAAAAAAATATTTAGTACATTCTTGGAAGTTCTTAACAACATTTTTTCCTAGTTTTTGTTTTTTTAGATTCCAAGTTGTTTTTATATAGATATTGTGCAGGAGTAAGTCATGACACATTGACAACCATCCATCTCAAGGCCTCACTAGCAATTCTTCCTTATTTAAATTTAAAATTCTAGTCACTGCATTTTTTCGATATGAAGGGGGTTCATAAGTCATGAGAATGACAACACTCAACATTTTTTTGTTTGGAGTAAAAGGGCTAATCTCTCATAAAAGTAATTGTATAATTTGGGTAGCGAATTGAAAATGGGGAAAAGGAAAATGAACCTAACGGTAGAATGCACAGACATAACCAAAGGCTTATACACAAATAGTTAAACCTACAATTTTTTACAATGGAAACAAGCTTAAACAAAGTGACAAAACAATTGCAACATAATAACATTATGTTTACTGTATGGGATGATGAGGGTGGCATTTTCATGCCTCCCAAATCTGGTGGTGGTGACTTACTGACGGGTTGTGATGAGTGCTGAGTTTGCTGGGGTCGAGAAGAACTAGTTACCATTGGCCTTGGTAAGTAGTTACTTTTCTAGGATATAATATTAATATTAATATAATATTAATATTGTTAAAATATAATAGTAAATAATATCAATTTAAACCCTACTTTTTATCATTTCAACCCTAGTTTATGTTGGATGATATCAGTTTTGGGTATTATTCATGCTGTTGATATTCATGTTTTGTCACTGATGTCAAGATATGTTTCTGTGAAGAAGATAGACTGGTTACTTGACTGGCAGAAGTGTACGGACACTATACAGATGTTTCAGAATGATCGAAGTTGGTGTATGAAGAAGGATGTGTGTTGACCTTATTCCTAAGGTCGCTTGGCTTTATGTTACATATTGAGGATGTTATAGTTGATTTAGTAAAGACTGGTTTCTGGACTGTAACTATGATGCTTGACAGAGTAGGTCTCTGTGTTTGGGGTATATCTTACTGGCGAAGATATTTTTAGGTGAAGTGAGCTTACTGGAGGACTGTAGACATATTGTGAAATATTGGGTTGTGTTCGATTGTCATGTGATAACTGGTGACGTCAGCTATGGCATGTATTCTAGAGGAGACCTATTTTGGTGGCCAAATTCAGACATGTAGCATGTAATATGAATTGCGAGCATGGATTGCGGATCTTGGATCATAACTGATGGATTGTATTTGGTGTTTACTTGTTATAGGTACCGTGTGTATGTTAGCAAGGGGTTAAACAATTATTTGTATATTGGGAAAGCCTAATTGGCCGACCTAATTAATTATTTGTGTATTAGGAAAGCTTAATTGGCCGACCTAATGAATTATTGTAATAGGGTATATATGAGTGATCTTTTCTTTTGGAAAGATGTAGTAGTGGAAGAGATTGAAAAGGAAGAGAAGTGAAAGCTGCGAGGCTTGTTTTTTTGCTGGATGTAGAGCAGAGTGTGTGATAAGAGTACTTCATTGGAACCGACCAAGAAAAGATAGTTTCTATCACACAGTTCACTGGATTGTATATTTCCTATATACACTTGTTCAGATTGTGAATCCTTGAGGGTGGCTTTAACCTTCTTTGGGCAGTGAGCCCACTACTTTTCTTGACTCCTAATAGGGACTGTGTACTGTAATGTTGTAATAAGCTCCTAACAGGGCTAAATCTTTTAACATGGATACTATACTCTCAGTACATTATTTATGGGTGCTAATTCCCACCGGGGTTTTACCTTTAACAGGGTTTCCTTGACAACAAGTATTGTATTGTGTAACGCCACGCCAGGCAACCCGATAGGACAAGACATAAAATATCTGTAAGATGCAAATATTTTTTTTTGTTTAACTAGAATAATATTCATCATTGTACTTCATATCTCTAAAATAAATAAAAAAAACTTTTCTACAACTTGAATGCAAGATTTATTCAACTTAAGTCCTCATAGGTTCCCTAATGTCGCTACTAAAGCAACATTATCTAAACTATTTACATGCATAAGATATCCATTTAATTATGAGCTTAAAAGATCTACATTAATTTTAATGCACCAAGGCAAGTTTCCCTAACTTGTTTCTTTCATTAAACATAAGTTAATCGTCTAACATCATCATTCCTTTTATCAACTGATGCCATTAGATCATATTGATTTTATAAATATCTATTATCCTTTGTACCACTTTCCTC
>MU228540.1:1073363-1094325 GCA_018584345.1 Thuja plicata
ACCCAAAGGTTGACTGACAAAGAAGGAACCCTAATATTCCCAAATTGGAATAATGAAAAAGGAAGACTCATGCAAGGGCCTTAGTACTATCTCCATAACAAAAACCATCAAGGATTTGAGGGCACACGCAGACCTGTGAAGCCAGTTGAAGTCGATGCCCGGTACCTGCAAGCCTGCATCACAGAGAAGAAATACATGTGCATAGATATACATATAAGAAGACATTGCAGACAGATGACCAGGATCGATACATCGTGTGGACCTCATCTATGTGAGTAAATATGAATTCATCCTGAATCATGCAAACACATCATGTATATATACACACACACACCAAGCATGTAGCATCATCCTAGTGAAGGTTAGAATCTTGAGCATTGGGTTAGTATCTAATCAATACTAATAATAAATCAACATAATCATGAGACATATCCCAAATCATCAAGTGACATACAAGATTCATCAAAAGTAACCTTAACAGAAGAAATTATAAATAATCACTTATATATATCCATATATATCATCCTAACTATATTCATAAAGGTCTTGAAGCTCCTCAATACATACACAGAGACAAATACATCCAAAAATTATACATTTACACAGTATGTCTGATATTAGAATACTTTGGTACTGGTTTATGAAATCATTATAAACAAACTATAGGAATATATCAAACAAGTATCATGAACAACTTAAGCTATAAGAAAACATCGAAAGATCTTATTTCATTCAAAAACACAAAACTTATATTAGGGTTAGAGGGGTATTACATGTTGGCATTTACTGTGTTATCATTTGCATTGAAGTTTTGGTTTACAAAGTTTAAAGTTTAATAATCTATATCACAACTGATTCACCCCCCCTCTCAGTTGTCTTGTGGACTATTATTCCTAATAGTTTATAATCAATTTTAGAAAACAATAAACAATATCATTTCAACCCTAGTTTTTTTTAAAAAAAACTACAAATTTCAATTCAAAAACCAAAAATAACAATGAAACTTATAAATTTAACTTACCTCTTTACTCTAGCAAATCAGATATATGATCTCTAATAGATATACGATATGCGTGCTTGGTTGCTTCAACGTTTTCACAATGAAAATGTTGAACGCAACCGCGGGCAACGATATATTGTCACTGATGAATATCGAATATCCGATAATATCAGATATGTGATAATGCTTTAGCTTTGGATTTTGGCTTAGCCAGGTGTATTGACACCTAGGCCTACTAAAAATTCAAGAAAATTTTGGTTGCACTTTTGGACGTGTGAAAAGCTCATTTTTTTTCATCGCTAGTTTTTGGCATACCATGATCTTTCTCATACCTCAAAGAGACTATGAAAACTAATTAATTTCCTTAAATCATTACTATTTAATGACCTTGTACTATACTAATTCCTTTATTCATATAATTAACCTCAATATGAATATTCAAACAATTAAGCCTCCTTACTCTAGAACCGTGTAAAACATAACAATGCTCACACTCTTATGATGGAGAGCACCGTAGGTGTGAGAGGGAAGGGTGTGAGTGATGCTAGGGTTTCTACAGGCATGGGAGGTGTAGAGGGAAATGCAATAGGAGGAGAAGACAACAACGAAGGTGATGGAGGTGAAGAGAAAGAAGCTCGTGTCATCGTCAATGGTGGTTGGGGGCTTCGGTGGTCCTTGTATCTTCTTTTGGGGGAGGAGGGACCGGTGTCTGTTGCTTTGGATGGTCTTTCTCTGTGCACAAGGAGGTGGGGGGCTTAGGATTTTCCTCCGAGATGTCTTCTTTCCATTTCGAGCTTAGTTTAACTAGTCTTCTTTGTATGGGAAGCTTGTTTCATGGAGGTGGGTGCAGGGTTGGTGTGGAAGAGTTTTTTTGGTGTAGAGGTTTTGAAAAGATTTGTTGGTGGTCTGTTGATCTAGGGGGCTATAAGGTCTTACCTTTTTTTGTTGAGAGGTTGGACTTTTTAAGGGCAGGCTTTGTCTCTTCCTGTTTCACTTTGTATGTCACGATCATTTTTGTCCCTCCTTTGGTTTTGGAGGTTTCTTCTTGCAGGGACTGTGGTCTGGAAGCATCTCTTTTGAGGGCTTCTTGATTTGGCCTTTTTTTATCTATTGAATACTCCTATTGAGGTGTGGTTTTATCCTATAGCTTCTTGGTGGTGGAGACTTTCTCTACTTCTTCTCTCTTCTTCCTTGATTCCTACTAAGGTGGAATATCCTATTGAGGTGGAGGCTCATCCTATGGAGGTGGACTACGACTACTGGGTGAAGATTGTTAGTGGTTGCGACTGGTCTCCTCTTTCATTTAGCTACATGATGGAAAGATGGAATTGGTTGGGGGATTAATCTCTATTTATTAAGGTGGAGTGGGTTGTGTTGTGGTGCCAATATAGTACTGGTGGAAAGCCCTTAGTATTGGTTGGTCTGTAGTTTCCTCCTAGACCTAACACCAAGTGGTTTGTTGCTGCTGGTTATAAGAGGGATATTCTCTTGATACAAATCCTTATGTCTTTGTGTATCATATTTGTTACCAAAGTTGTGGAAGAGGGAGTCCTCCTTATTCCTCTTTTAATGTTTTTAGGGCTTTCTTTCTGCTCGTTGTTGGTAGGAGATTGCAGATGGATGCTAATAATTTTCAAGGGCCCATCCTGGCTGCTAGATGTTTTTGATTAAGGGTTAAGGATGGTTTTGGGGCTGTTTCATCCTATGGTATTGGTCCTGAGGTTTCTGGGATCCATGTCAAAACCCTGTATATTTGGTTGGGGGGATTTAATTCCCTAGAAAATTCTTAAGGTTGTGAGGCTTCGACCTCTTTTCTAGGTAGCTGGGGCTTTAGTGTTTCATCTTTGCTAGTTTTTTGTTTATTTGTTAGTTCTGGGCTGCTTGTTTAAAATGTATACTCTTTAGAAGTGTTTCTTTTATGTTGGGTTCTTGATTCCCCACAAAATCTGCTTGTAAAGGGTTTTGGGGCCCCTTCAAAACCTGTTGTTACCCTATTAAAAAAAAATTAGGCCTCCTTGGCATTGATGGATACCTTCCTCCTCATCTCTTTAGAAAAAAAAGAACCCAACACACCTTTAGGCTTCAAATACCTGAAGTACTCTCGATGGCCATAAAAAGAGAATCCTACGAATCAAGCAAATAAGAAAGCAAGATTTAAAATTTCTCCTCCTCATCCCTCTTGACACAAAAAAACGCGAATTGATCCACCAACATATTTAATGCTCCTAGGTGATGTGTAATTCCACCCTCTTCCATCCTCAAGGAATAAAATTTCTTTCTCAAGAAAACTTTATTCAGCAAAGATTTGGCCTGATGCATCTCACAAGCTTCTTTGATAGTTCACTTGTAGTGATCTCTTCATGGACATTGACCATAATATATTTTGTTAGGAAAAATATAATTATACCCTTAGCTCTACAATTCTTAACGTCATATTTAGCAACCTTAGTCAGATTTGTAGGTCTCAAGAAATTCTCATCAATATCATCCCATAGATCTCAATTTATTTATAGATCCTCCATGTTTAGCTTCCATATTTCAAAATTATTTCCAAAATTTTTTGTCCACCTCTATTCTCCCTAATGAAATTTCCATTTAAAAATTCTTGCAACAATATATCAAAGTATATTCTACACAAGCTCTCACTCAAATTTGGATTAGTTCAAAAAAACCAACATCCCACAACTAAACCAAAGGTGATTAGGCTCTACTACCACTTGTAAGGAAATTAAGGTAGTAGAAAAACTTCGTACACTAACCTTGAGATAAGGTTTATATAAAAGCTTTATTAGATTTGTACAATGATTACAAAAACTTAACATAAATAGCACACATACTACAACATAATGATTTAGATGGGGAAAATGTTACAACTAGTGGTTGATGTTGCGTCGAAAGATCAACCTTTCAATTCCCAATACAACAACTAGACATATAGAACCACATGAGGCAGTTAAGCCATGTCAAAAACCTGAGCACTGCACTAAACAACCAAGGAGACCAAGGGCACAATCATCCTTTCTCACCATTGTCACAATTCCCCCCATCACAAGTGAGGGATTTGAACCTGTGACTAAGCTCTAATACCACTTTTTACAACTAATGATTGTCATTGTACCAAAATATTGACTCGTTAATGACCAATACAACCACTAGACATATAGAAGCACATGAGGCAATTAAGCCATGTCACAAACCTGAGTGCTGCACTGAACAACCAAGGAGACCAAGAGCGCAATCAACCTTGCTCACCATTGTAACAAAAAACCCTTTAAGGAGAAAAAATCCACATTCCAAAAGCTACCCAATATATTATTTAGAAATCAACAATACATTACAATATACTTGCAGAGAAAGCATCTCACAGGAGTATCACAAACCAGAGATCTATAGGTAACTCAATAGCAATATGAATCTTACACCTAACCTCCATCTTATGCACCTAATATATAGGAGATACAATATATAAAATCATCAAATAATATTACATAAACATTTGATAAAATGACCCAAAAGGTGTCGCCCATATTATCTCCAATATAAGGAGCCCTATCATGTGTCAAAACACACACCAACATGTGTAACAAGATAAAAGCACAAAACTGTGTCGCGGTTTAGGCTAATTGCGATGGTTCAGCCGAGTAAAAATCAGTCGAGTAGAACTCGACCAAAACCATGTGGTGCCACATGGCACTTATGTGGTGTATGTGTGGCAGCGTGTTTTCGGCCAAGTAAGACTGGGTCGAGTCCTACTCGACCAAGTGGTACTCGACAATATATAAGATTTCATCGTCTCATTAGCCCCTCATTTACATTGTATGAACAAGGTGGAGTAGAAGAGGGGCTATAGGGGTACTCGACTAAGTAACAAGTAGGGGCCCATTTTTTTAAAAAAATTTAAACTTTTTTTTAACATTATATGTAGTAGATGTTTTTTATTAAAAAATATTTTTTTTTAAACATTTTAAGTAAATTTAATTTTTTGAATGTTTGCATATATTTTAGGTTAGTTTTAAATTTTATGTTTACATTAATGATTTAGATAAATGGTTAAATTTGATGTTTTAAATATTTTTTAATGTTATATTATTGCAATAAAAAATTATAGTAAATGGTACAAATAACTAGTCAAAAATAATATCCAAACAACACCTAAGATACAAATAAACTAATAAAAAATAATAGGTCAATGAACTAATCAAAACTTATAATACAAAGGAACTAATCACACATCAATAATACCAACAAACTAATCAAAACCAAGCATACACACCACCTCAAACAAAACATCACAAGCCATTTGCATCTCCTCATTTAGGTGCATTTAATTGAACACTTAGATTGTATTTTCATTTAGAGTTCATTTAATTATATTACATATCATATCATTTAGAGTGCATTAACTGCATTACATATCATGTCATTACAAATAAGTTTCATATCCATTTAGGTCCATTTCTTGTCATCTAGATTGCATTTAAATATCATGTCAATTTCATTTAGATTTCATGTCATTACATTTCATTTAGAGTTCATTTAGCTTCCATATCATTTTCATTTTCATGTCATCTTGCATCATTTAATTGCATTTAGAATTCTTTCCATCATTCCATTAAGGGTCATATCATTAACTTAATCATTTAACTACATCTTTTGCAAATTAGTACCCTTCAGTTTCATTAAGCATCCAGTTCATTATCATAGACATCTCATTAAGGTAATATATTTCTCATTATGTTCATTTCACTTAATTCAATTACATGCATTTAATTTTAGTATCATTTGGCATTTAGTATCATAGATAGCTTGGTATATATTAAATTCAAATATTGATTGTGTACACATTTTTTAAATTTTATATATTACAGGATATTATGATGGCTGTGACATATGGAGATTTGCAGGCACTTGGTGATCCTATTCATCATGATACACAGGTAAATTTATATATATTTAAACATGTGTGTTTTAATTTTTTTCTTTTAGATATATAAATTTAATAAAATTTGTACATGTTCACATGTGTATATTGTAATTTTTAACATGGAATTTGTGTACAATGTAGGCCCCTCAAGCATGTGGTGTATCCAACCAGGGATCAAGTTAGGGTGCACGCTAAATATATTGTTAGATGCACACTTGATATTTCATGTACATTTGTAGACATATTTAGACATTTTAGACATTTGTATACATTGTGGACATTTCTATACATTTTGGACATTTCATACATTTCAAGACATTTGTAAAATTATTTTAGACATTATATACATTTCATGTGTTGCACATTTATTTTTAGACATTTCATGTGTTACATGTTTATTTCAGGCCCATTTCATGTGTTACAATGATTATTTCATGTGTTAGATTTCAGTTAGATTATATTTATGATGTTTATTTGTGTGTACATGATGAAATTATATGAGTTAGGATCAAGTTAGTTGATTAAGTGATAAAGTTCTAGGATACATGTTTGTGTGTACATATTTTCAATTTATGATGTTTGTTTGTGCATGTACATGTATGGAAAATTTATGAGTTAGGATCAAGTAAGGATCCATTGGATGATATCGGAATTAGGTACTACTGATGTTGTTGATATTCATGTTTTGTCAATAATGTCAACATATGTTTTTGTGGAGAGAACAGACTGGTTATGATAACTGATAGAAGTGTACGGACACTATACAGATGAACCATAATGATCAAAGATAAGGATATGAAGATGAATGTGTGATGAAATTATTCCTAAGGTTGCTTGGCTTAAGATTGGATATTGGTGATGTTACACATGTTTTAGTGAAGACTTGTTTCTGGACTATGACATTGATGCTTGACAAAGCAGGTCTCTGTGTTTTGGGTATATCTTACAGGAAAAGATGTTTTAGGGTATGCGCACTTAAGGGATGACAAAGGACACATTGAGGAATGTTGGTTATTGATCTATTTTTGTGAACATGTTGGTGACGTCAGCTGTGGTGTGTATTCTGGAGGAGACCTATTTGGTGGCTGACTTCAGAGGTGTAGCGTGTATTATGAATTATGAGCATGGATTGCAGATCTTGGAGTATATATGATGTATTGTAATTGATGTTTACTTGTTTTAGGTACCTTGTGTATCTTAGAAAGGGGTTTAATAATTATTTGTATATTGGAAAGCCGTAAGTGGCTGACCTAATCAATTATTTGTATATTGGGAAAGCTCAAGTGGCCGACCTAATCAATTATTGTAATAGGGTATATATGAGAGATCTTTTCTTTTGAAAAGATGTGGTAGAGATTGAGAGGACAGAGAAGTGTGAAAGCTACGAATCTTGTTTGGCTGCTGGATGTAGAGAAGATTTTGTGATTGTAATACTTCATTGGAATTGACCAAGGAAAGACAATTTCTATCAAACAGTTCACTCGATTGTATATTTCTCTATATATACTTGTTCGGATTGTTAATCCTTGAGGGTGGCCTTAACCTTCTTTGGGCAGTGTGCCTCGGTAGTGAGCCCACTATTACTCTTGACTCCTAATAGGGTCTATCCTTTAACATGGATTATGTACTATAATGTTGTAAGAAGCTCCTAACATGGCTAAATATTTTAACATGGATACTATACTCTCAGTACATCATTTTGGGTGCTAATTCCCACCGGGGTTTTACCTTTAATAGGGTTTCCTCAACAAAAAGTATTATGTTATTTTTTTGGCATTTACTGTGTTATCATTTGCATTGAATTTTTGGTTTATAAAGTTTTAAGTTTAATATTCTATATCACAACTGATTCACCCCCCTCTCAGTTGTGCTTGTGGACTGTTATTCCTAACAATTGGTATTAGAGCTACTGGTCCTTAGAGAGAAATCTTAACAGCTTGAGGTGATCATGAAGATGAATTACTATAGGAAGGATAGTCTAAAATTTGATCCTGAAAACTTTGATAGTTGGAAGAACAAGATGAGAACACATTTGCTATGTTTGGGAATTGACTATTGGATGATCAAGAAAAAGAAGGAAAATATAGCTACTGACGATGAATTGGAGATGGCAATTGAAGATAATAAGAAGTTATTTTCATGTAATATGGTCACAAGGGAATCATTGAACAGCGCAATTTATGAAGGTGAGTTCATAGAAGTAAAAGAATTGGATTCTGCACATGAGATTTGGACAATATTGGAAGCACTGTATATAGGAGATAAGTTTATGAAATAGGCAAAGATATAGAATAGGAAGACAAAAATGGAATCAATGAAGATGAGAGAGGATGAGAACATCAGGTCATATGCACAAAGAATTACTGAAGTGGTTACTGGCATCAAAAACTCTGGAGGTACTTATAGTGAGGAAGAAGTGATCGCGAAGATACTTAGATATTTGACACCTATATACAAAACTAAAGTACAAGCTATAGAGGAGATTATACCTTTGACACTGAACTTCATTAGAGAGATGTTGATTGGAAAGCTTACTACTTTTGAGGCCACAAAACTGGGAGATAATTTACCTAAAGTAGAGTCAGCATTCAAGGCAAATGTCTATAGAAACAAAAAGACCTTATCTAGAATTGCGAACACCAGCAATGGTGACTTGAGAGAAGAGCTTGGAGACTATGCTGATGAATGGGAATAGATACAGGAGGAAGAAATAAATCTAGATGAAGTGGTAGCCCTTATTTCTAGAAGAGAAAAGAGAGGTAAGGGTAAATTTGAAAGAAAATTACCTTTGAAATGTTTTGCATGTAACAAGATTGGTCATTTTGCATCTCAATGTCCTATAAGGGTTCCAAAGCATAAACCTAAGTTTTACAAATCTAAGTATTCAAAAGAAAAAATGTTATTATGCTAGTGAATGCATATTTGATGATGATGTAGACTATGATGAAATTGGATTTATTGCTATTAAGGATGATGAACCTATACATGAAGAAAAAGCCTTAGTATCCCGTGTTGAAAAGAAATTTGAACAGGTTATAGATAGTGGTTGTTCACATCATATGATTGGAGATAAAAACAAGTTTGTGATTCAGAAAAGATATGATGGTGGTGTTGTTAAATTTGGTGACAATACTCCTAAACTTATCATTGGATTTGGATCTATTTCTCTGGATGGAAAGACTAATACTAACAATGTACTGCGTGTTGATGGACTTAAGCATAATCTATTGAGTGTTGGACAGTTAGTGGACAGAGGTTATCAATTGAAATTCATTGATGGGAAATGTTCTATTAGAAGTAAATCAGGAGACTTGATCACATCTGGTACTAAATCTAGAGGTAATGTATTTGAATTAAATACTTCTGAAGCTTCTTGTTTTATTGCAAAGGTTGATGACATTTGGTTATGACATAGAAGATTTTGTCATATTAACTTTGTAACATTGTGAAGGCAAGTATGAAAAATGTTGTAAGAGATCTACCTAAGATTGTGACACCATCTAACACTATGTGTAGAGAGTGTGTTATGGGGAAGCATACTAGAAGCAGTTTTAAAATAAAATCTTATTCAACAAAAGGGAAGTTAGATCTGGTACATACAGATCTGTGTGGTCCTACAAGAGAAAGATCTTATTATGGTGATAGGTACTTTACAATTTTTGTTGATGAATTTTCTAGAATGATGTGGGTTACATATTTAAGAGAGAAATTTGAAGCATTTGACAAATTCAAGTTATTCAAAGAAAAATTTGAGAATGAATCTAATTTGAAGATAAAATGTTTGAGATCCGACAGAGGTGGTGATTATACATCAAATTTACTTAATTCCTAATGTGAAGAGCATGTAATATTCAGACATACATTTGCACCTAGGACACCACAACGGAATGTGATAGCAGAGCGAAGAAATAAAATAATATTAGATGCTCCAAGAACTATGCTACTGGAAGGAAATGTATCACATGTTCATTAGAGAGAAGCTTTTGGTACTGCTGTATACACCTTGAACATAATTCAGATCAGAAGGTACAAGTAAGACTCCTTATGAATTATGGTTTGATCATACACCTACTTTAAATATTTTAGAATATTTGGAAGTAAATGTTATATAAAAGGAGATGATGAGATAGGGAAGTTTGATGCTAGAAGTGATGAAAGTATTTTTATTGGTTATTCTACTAAGAGAAAATCATATAAATGTTTCAATATGAGATTGAGAAAGTTGATTGAAAGTGCTAAAGTGAGGATAGATGAAAAGTTTCAAATTTAGGAAAGAATGTATGACTGTGGTCAAATTTCAGAGATAAAAGAGGCCACTAATGAACCTAAAGAACCTTTGATGGTTGATAATGAGATTGAAGATGAATTAATTGAGCTTACTGAAAATCCTAAGACTCCGAGGTATGTTAATAAGAACCATCCTGAAGATCAAATTATTGGTGATGCAAGTAAAGGTATGATGACTAGATCTAAAGTTAGAGATGAAATTTGTTTGATTTATCAAGTTGAACCAAAAACTACTGATGAAGCATGTAGAGATGAATCTTGGACTAAAGCTATGCAAGAACTTGAACAGATAAAGAAAAAAGTACTTGGGAATTGGTTCCAAGACCTAAGAAAAAAAATGTGATAGGAACTAAATGGGTTTTTATAAATAAGATGGAAGAGGAAGGAACATTGGTAAGAAATAAGGCTAGACTGATTTGTAGAGGATACTCGCAACAAGAAGGCATAGAATTTGAAGAAATTTTTTCTCTTTTTTCTAGGCTAGAAGTTGTGAGATTATTTCTTGCTTGTGCTGCACATAAAGACTTTAAAGTATATCAGATGGATGTGAAATCAGCATCCTCAAATGGAGATTTTGAAGAAGAAGTATACATAGAACAACCTGATGGATTTCCTTTGATAGAAAATGAAGACATGGTTTGTAAGTTGAAGAAAACATTGTATGGACTGAAACAAGCACCGAGAGCAAGGTATGCAAGACTGGACAAGTATTTACCTCATCTTGGTTTCAGAAAAGGTAATGAAAACAGTAATTTATTTTTAAGAACTGGTGAAGATGGAATCTTAACCATAGAATTTTTTGTTGATGATATCATTTTTGGAGGCAATGATAAGATGAGTAAGAAGTTCTCTAAAGAAATGGAAAATGAATTTGACATGTCAATTATTGGTGAGATGAAATTTTTTCTTGCATTTCAAATTAATCAGAGTAAGAATGGTATTTTTATATCTCACACCAAGTATCTTAAGGAAATGTTGAAGAAGTTTGGAATGGAAGATTGTAAACCTGTTGGGACACCCATGGTGACTAGATACAAACTAACTAGTAATGATGATACTCCAAGTGTTTTTCAAACAAAGTACAGATCTGTGATTAGTGGTCTACAATATCTAACTCACACTAGACCAGATATTTCCAATGCAGTTGGAATTATGGCAAGATATCAAGCAAATCCTAAAGAGACACACCTTGCTGTTGTTAATTTTTTTTTTAGATACTTGAAAGGAATAATAGAATATGGATTGTGGTATGAAAAATCAGATGACTTTATTTTATAGGCTTACACTGATGCTAATTGGGTAGGTAATGTGGATGATAGAAAGAGTACAAGTGGTGGAGCATTTTTCCTTGGGAAAAGGCTAGTTTCTTGGTTAAGTAAGAAGCAAAATTGTATTGCTCAGTCTACTGCTGAATCAAAATATGTTTCTACCGCAATAAATTGTACACAAGTTGTTTGGATGAAACAAATGTTGAAGGATATTGGAATAATATTTGAAGAGCCAGTGGTTATCCCCTGTGATAACACTAACACAGTGAATATGTTAAAGAATCCTGTAATGCATTCAAAGACTAAACATATTTCTATTAAGTATCATTTTTTGAGGGAGAAGGTAACATAGAAGAGATTAGACTGGAGTATATTAGCACAAAGGAACAAATAGAAGATATATTTACAAAACCTTTTCCTTTGAATATCTTAGAAGCATGCTTGGGGTGAGAGCCCCTCCCAGTTGTAATTAATTGAAGTAGACATGCATCCGTCTAGTGGCTTTCAGAGCTATATCATTTTCTCAACTTGATGTATGGATATACTCCTCAGGGGGAGTGATTGTAAGAACATTATGGAGGATACTTGGGTGATTTTGCACCTGGCTATTAGACATGAAGATTTGAAAAAGCTACACCTTACAGAATATTACAGAAGTATTATGGAACCCTTTGCCATTGTTTCCAAAGGGGAAAGATTCTATGTGAAAATCCCTACTATTTTGGGGAGATTTGTGTTGAGGATATTGAGAAGATTGTATTGAGAGAGAGCACTTTTTTTCTTTTTTTGGGTTGATGTATTTTCCCATATGTTTCCATCAATGCCAAAGGGGGAGATTGTTGGATGATATCAGATTTGGGTACTACTAATGTTGTTGATATTCATGTTTTGTCACTTATGTCAACATATATTTATGTGGAGAGAATAAACTGGTTATGATAACTGACAGAAGTGTATAGACACTGTATGGATGAATCAGAATGATCGAAGATAAGGATATGAAGATGGATGTGTGATGAAATTATTCCTAAGGTCACTTGGCTTAAGATTTCATAGTGGTGATGTTACACATGTTCTAGTGAAGATTGGTTTATGGACTGTGACAGTGATGCTTGACAAAGCAGGTCTCTATGTTTTGGGTATATCTTACAGATGAAGATGTTTTAGGGTATGCATGCTTAAGGGATCACAAAGGATACAATGAGGAATTTTTGGTATTGATCGATTGGCGTGAACATGTTGGTGATGTCAGTTGTGGTGTGTATTATGGAGGAGACCTATTTGGTGGATGAATTTAGAGAAGTAGCATGTATTATTAATTATGAGAGTGGATTGTGGATCTTGGAGTATATATGATGTATTGTGATGTTTACTTGTTTTAGGTACCTTGTGTATCTTAGCAAGGGGTTAAATAATTATTTGTATATTGGAAAGCCTTAAGTGGCCGACCTAATCAATTATTTGCATATTGGGAAAGCTTAAGTGGCTGACCTAATCAATTATTGTAATAGGGTATATATGAGAGATCTTTTCTTTTGAAAAGATGTGCTAGAGATTGACAAGATAGAGAAGTGTGAAAGCTGTGAAGCTTCTTTGGCTGCTGGATGTAGAGAAGAGTTTGTGATTATAATACTTCATTGGAACTAACGAAGCAAAGACAGTTTCTATCAGATAGTTCATTGGATTGTATATATCTCTATATACACTTGTTTGAATTGTTAATCTTTAAGGGTTGCCTTAACCTTCTTTGGGAAGTGTGCCTGGGTAGTGAGCCCACTATTACTCTTGACTCCTAACAGGGTCTATCCTTTAATATGGACTATGTACTATAATGTTGTAATAAGCTCCTAACAAGGAGAAATATTTTAACAGGGATACTATATTCCTAGTACATCATTTATGGGTGTCAATTCCCACTGGGGTTTTACCTTTAACAAGGTTTCCTCGACAACAAGTATTGTGTTATTGTGTTGGCATTTACTTTGTTATCATTTGCATTGAAGTTTTGGTTTATAAAGTTTAAAGTTTAATATTCTGTATTACAACTAATTCACCCCCCTCTCAGTTGTGCTTGTGGACTGTTATTCCTAACATGATTACATTTGATTATGTGTATATGTATGAAATTATCTTAACTAATATCATACAAGCTTCAATTTATGCAACTTAATGTTATACAAGCAATAAATATGTACAACTTAATGGTATATGTAAGCAATTCATCTTAAAGCCTAAGATATGATCACATCAATTGGGCTGAATTGTAGATTAAACAAATTATCTAACTAATGACATATAAGCAATTTATCTAAACTATTTATAATGACATATAAAAAAATGTATCTAAACTAATGGCATATAAACAAATGATTTAACTATTGACATATAAGAAATTTAACTAATGACATATAAAAAAAATTACGTAACTAATGACATATAAGAAAATTATCTAAATTAATGGAATATAAGATATTTATCAAACTAATGACATATAAGCAATGCATCTAACCTATTTATCAAACTAATGACATATAAGAAATGTATCTAAACTAATGACATATATGCAATTTATCAAACTAATGACATATAGGAAATTTATCTAAACTAATGGCTCCTAATGTGTCCTAATAGGTAATAAGGGGTCCTAGGACCCCTTACAAACCCTTAGGACCCATTAGGATCTCTTAGGACCCATTAGGTCCCTTATGATACATAATGGGTCCTAAGTGGTCCCTTAGGACCCATTAGGACCCCTTAGGTCCTAAGTGGTCATAATGTATAGTTAAGATGTAATGTAATATATTTTGGTAGATCATAAGGAGTCATAATGGGTCTGTCACCATCTATCATTAATTCTGGAAATTTGTATTTTATTTTGTGCATCTTAGTAGATAATAATCTAGACCTTCTTTATTGTCAAGATCCCCAACCAAAACAAAAATATCACCTACACATATGGATCCCATAAATTAAAAACAAAATTAAGATAAAATTTGAACATCATTTTTGATAAATTAAAATTAAATAAAAGAACATGTATGCGCACACACCTGTAACAACTAAATCATATTTACACATTCATAATCAGTTGAATATATAGGTTCATGAATGTTTATGTCATTGACATCGTCTTCAAAAGGAGGGATTCTGATTAACTCTTTCATATCCCATTGTGAAGCATATCCGTTTGAAATATTATCACATTCACTCATTGTGTAGTCCACATAAAAGCATGATGTTTCTCTTACTTGATGATGGGCCAAAATAATGGCCAGGTTTACCCATATTTTTGTTTCTTTGTTTCAAAAACTGTTATAAGTTTTATAATGTTTTAAGACTCTTTTCCTATTGTAGGTCTAAGATTCTAAACAAGTATTGATATTATTTGATGGTCATATATCTATGGACTTATATGTTCTTTTAGAAAGATACTTGATGTTTTGAAACTTAGTTATCTTTATATTATTCCTTTAAGAATTATTGAAGTGTAATGGGTTCCTGCAACCAAGTAGTTTATTTTCTTGCAGTCATGTGATTTATGCATATTTATGAGATCTGAGATTTAAAAAATGAATGCAATGTGGAAATGAATGTATCTGCATAGTTTATGCTCCTAACCTCTCATTGGAGGAACAATTCAACAAGTAGTAACAACCAAGCACGAATTTAGTGGACCTCGCCAAAGCTCTTGGACCGAATCATTCAACATGGAGAGAAAAGTAAGAACAAAATTGGATATTCAGGTGATTCGCCTACTTATTGGATGAATCAACTAGTGATGTTTTAATATTATGCAAATTGAGGGAGTAGTTATCCTATATTCTCTCCCATGGATAAAGATGAAGACTGTTTCTTCCTGGTTGAAAAAGTTTCTCATTTCTGCTTTAATGTAATAACTGCATCTACTTATTCTGTTGGAAGTGGGTGGTAAGTTAGTTAATTGTCAATTTAGTATAAGTTGTTGAAGCACCCTATGGTGGTGGGATAGTTAAGAATAAAATCAATCATAGCTTGGTTGATATTGATGTAATGTTTTCAACAATATAGTTTCTAGTTTCAAGTTCTTTTGTGTAATCAAGTTCAATTATATGAATAAAAGAAATGCATATTCCAAGTATATAGTGTGTTAAAGAACTTGGATTCCCTCACCCAAGGGGGCCCACTTGGTGAGTGTTCCTTTTCAATTTTACTGTACTATTTTGATAGTTGTTCAGTTTTTTTTTGTTCCTACTGAGTAGTTTCTGCCTAGTAAACTTGAATTTAATTAGTTTTCATTATTAGTTATGCTTTGATAGATAGAATTCATATAGGTTTACTTCCAAGTACTTACTTTTATGAAACTTTCCTTTTCAATAAATAGATATCATGGATACAATGGATACTTAGTGCATATATTTTGTAGAACCATTTCAAGTTTATGCCCATGGGTTAACATATTAAAAGAACCTTTCCATAGGAAAGGTAGATGATCAGTGTAGATGCCCAATCTATGAGTGTGGGAGTTGTGCCTATTTATTTATCCAATTGGAAAGGCATACATTTTTGGTGTTGTTTTCGGGGATGGTGTCAAGCTAGGAATTTGTCGCAGTCATGAGTCAGGCTTTTGGTTCACTTCATGTTGCCTTTAGTTTTTGTATTCAACATTTTTGAAGTTTCACCCTAGTCTAAGTGAGTATTGAATCATTGAACCTGCATGAGTAGAATAAGGAGAGATCCCTTAGGAATATTTCTTCCCAATAACACCAATTTTTAGTTAGAAGAAGTCTTACAAGTGCAAGAAGAAGAAGAAGACAAAAAACCCTTTGCTGATGTTGCTCAAAACCTACCTACATCCTCATCGTCCTCATCAGAAGAAAATTTTGACTTTAAATATTTCAAGAGCCTCTTGAATTGAGTCCTTTATCTAAAATCTTGGCCAATTTATGTATCCAACATCCAGAAATCCCTTTCAATCAGAATCAAGGACCTAATAACTGTTAGGAATAACAATCCTCAAGACAACTGAGAGGGGGGGTGAATTAGTTGTGATATAGATTATTAAACTTTAAACTTTATAAACCAAAACTGCAATGTAAATGATAACACATTAATTCCAAAACAATAACCCAATACTTGTTGTCGAGGAAACCCTATTAAAGGTAAAACCCCGGTGGAAATTAGCACCCACAAATAATCTACTAAGAGTATAGTATCCTTTTTAAAAGATTTAGTCATAATAGGAGCTTATTACAAAATTACAGTACGCAGTCCCTGTTAGGACACAGACCTTGTTAGGAGTCAAGAAAAGTAGTGGGCTCACTACCCAGGCACACTTCCCAAAGAAGGTTAAAGCCACCCTCAAGGATTCACAATCTGAACAAGTGTATATAGGAATATACAAGCCAGTGATTTGTTTGATAGAAACTATCTTTTCTTGGTTAGTTCCAATGAATTATTCTTATCACAAACTCTTCTGTACATCCAACAAAAAAAAAGCCTCACATATTTCACTTCTCTTCCTCTACCACATCTTTCCAAAAGAAAAGCTCACTCCTATATACCATATTACAATAATTCATTAGGTCGGCCAATTTAAATTTCCTAATTTAAAAATAATTGATTAGGTAGGAAAATTAGGCTTTCCCAATATACAAATAATTATATAACCCCTTGCTAAGATATACATGGTACCTATAACAAGTAAACATCATTTATAATCCATTAGTTATACTCACAGATCCGCAATCCATGCTCACAATTCATATTACACTCTATAGGTCTGAAGTCGACCACCAAATATGTCTCCTCTAGAATACACACTGGAATTGACGTCACCAAAATGCTCATACCTATCGAACACAATCCAATATTCCCCAGTATTTCTAAAGTTCTCCAGTAAGCTTGCATCACCTGAAATATCTTTGCTAGTAAGATATACTTGAAACACAGAGACCTGCTCTGTCAAGCATCACAGTTATAGTCCAAAAACTAGTCTTCACCAAATCAACTATAACATCCACAATATGTAAGATAAAGCTGAGATACCTTAGGAATAAATTCAACACACATCCTTCTTCATATAACCAACTTCTATCATTTTTAAACATCCATACAATGTCCATACATTTCTTCCAGTCCGTCCCTCTCCATAAACATATGTTGACATCAGTGACAAAATATGAATATCAACAACATGATTAGTACCCAAAACTGATATCATCCAACAATCTTCCCCTTTGGCATTGACGGCAACATGTGGGAAAATATATCAACTGAAAATTAACTCAAAAATACTTTCTCCTCTCAATACAATCTTCTCAATATCCTAAACATAAATCTCCCCAAAACAGTAGGGATTTTCACATAGATTCCTTCCCCCTTTGGCAGCAATGGAAAAGGGTGCCATAACTCATCTATAATATTCTGTAGGTTTTTTCAAATCTTGATATCCAATAGCTAGGTGCAAGATCACCAAAATGTGCTCTAGTGTTCCTTTGATCACTCGCCATGAAGATTAGATCCATACATCAAGTTGAGAAAATGATATAGCTCTGAAAGCCACTAGATTGATGCATAACAACATTAATCAATTATAACAAGGAGGGCTCTGACCCCAAGAATGCTTATGAGATGCTCAAAAACATCTTTTGGCAAATATTTTGTAAATATATCTGTTATCTATTCCTTTGTGCTAATATATTCCAGTTTAATCTCTTTCTATGCTACCTTCTCCCTCAAGAAATAATACTTAATAGAAATATGTTTAGTCGTTGAATGCATTACAGGATTCTTTGACATATTCATTATGTTGGTGTTATCACAATGGATAACCACTGGTTCTTCAAAAATTATTCCAATGTCCTTCAACATTTGTTTCATCCAAACAAATTGTGTGCAATTTATTGCAGCAAAAACATACACTGATTCAACAGTAGATTGAACAATACAGTTCTACTTCTTGCTCAACCAAGAAACCAACCTTTTCCCAAGAAAAATTCACCACCACTAGTACTCTTTATGTCATCCACATTACCTGCACAATCAACATCAGTATAAGCCTGTAAAATAAAATCATCTGATTTTTCATACCATAATCCATATTCTATTGTTCCTTTCAAATATCTGAAAATTCTTTTCACAACAACAAGATGTATCTCTTTAGGATATGCTTGACACCTTGCCATAATACCAACTACATTGGTAATATTTGGTTTAGTGTGAGTTAAATATTGTAGACCACCAATCATAGATCTATAGTTTGTCTGAACTACACTTTGAGTCTCATCATTACTAGTCAATTTATGTCCAGTCACCATAGGTGTTCCAATAGGTTTACAATCTTCCATTCTAAACTTCTTCAACATTTCTTTAAGATACTTGGTCTGAGATATAAAAATTTCATTCTTACTCTGATTAATTTGCAAACCAAGAAAAAATTTTATTTCACCAATCATTGACATCTCAAATTCATTTTCTATTTCTTTAGAGAACTTCTTACTCATGTTATCATTGCCTCCAAAAATGATATCATCAACAAAACATTTTATGATTAAGATTCCATCTTCATCAGTTCTTAAATATAAATTACTGTCTGTATTACCTTTTCTGAAACCAAGATGAAGTAGATACTTGTCCAGTCTTGCATACCATGGTCTAGGTGCTTGTTTCAGTCCATATAGTGATTTCTTCAGCTTACAAACCATGTCTTCATCCTGTTTCAAAGGATATCCATTAGTTTGTTCAATGTAAACTTCTTCTTTCAGATCACCATTCAATAATGCTGATTTTACATCCATCTAATATACTTTAAAGTCTTTATGTGCAACATAAGAAAGAAATAATCTCACAGCTTCCAATCTAGCAACAAGAGAAAATGTTTCTTCATTGTCTATGCCTTCTTATTGTGAGTAGCCTTTAAAAACCATTCTAGCCTTGTTTCTTACCATTGTTCCTTCCTCATCCATATTATTTCTGAAAACCCATCTAGTTCCTATCACATTTTTGTTCTTAGGTCTTGGAACCAATTCCCAAGTATTGTTTTTCTTTATCTTTTCAAGTTCTTCTTCCATAGCTTTAGTCCAAGATTCATCTCTACATGCTTCATTAGTAGTCTTCGGCTCAACTTGAGACTTAAAACAAATTTCATCTCTAATTCTATCTCTAGTCATCATACCTTTATTTGCATCACCAATAATTTTATCTTTAGGATGATTCTTCTTAACATACCTCAGAGTCTTTGGAGTCTCAATAAATCAAGTCACTTCATATTCAATTTCATTTTCAATCATCAAAGGTTCTTCAAGTTCAGTAGTGACCTCTTTCATTTCTGTAGTCTGACCACAGTCATAAATTCTTTCCTAAATCTAAAATTTTTCATATATCCTCACATTGGCTCTTTCAATCAACTTCCTCAATCTCAGATTGAAACATTTATATGCTTTACTCTTAGTAGAATAACCAAGAAAAATTCCTGCATCACTTCTAGCATCAAACTTCCCTATCTCATCATCTCTTTTGATATAACATTTACTACCAAATATTTTGAAATATTTTACAGTAGGTGTATGATCAAATCATAATTAATAAGGAGTCTTACTTGTACCTTCTCTGATCTAAATTATTTTCAAGGTGTACACATCAGTGCCAATTGCTTCTCTCCAATGAACATGTGACACATTTCCTTCCAGCAACATAGTCCTTGCAACATCTAATATAGTTTAGTTTCTTCGCTCTGCTATCCCATTCTGTTGTGGAGTTCTAGGAGCTGATGTATGTCTATATATTCCATGTTCTTCATAGTAGGTATTAAATAAGTCTGATGTAAACTCCACCTTTGTCTGATCTCAAACATTTTATCTTCAAACCAGATTCATTCTCAACTTTTTCTTTAAATAACTTGAATTTGTCAAATGCTTCAGATTTCTCGCTAAAATATATAACCCACATCATTCTATAAAATTCATCAACAAAAATGTTAAAGTGCCTTTCACCATAATATGATCTTGTTCTTGTAGGACCACACCAATCTGTATGCACTAGATCCAATTTCCCTTTTGCTAAACAATATTTTCTTTTAAAATTGCTTATCACTAGTAGAATTTGGCAAATATATGACTAAGTGACTAAAAATTTTAGTCACGTGACTAAAAGTTTTAGTCACATGACCAAAACTGATCATATTTAGAAAATAAATGACTAAGTGACCAATTTGGTCATTAGGTAAAATCACAACTAAAATGACTAAATAAATGACCAATTTGGTCATCGAGTAAAATGACTAAATAAATGACCAATTCGGTCATCAGGTAAAATGACCAAATAAATGACTAAATAAATAGTTTGAGGGGTACATTCAAATATTGTTGATACATATGTTTAATTTTTAGGCAAGGTTGAGCTAGCCAAAAATTTATTCATGGTCAGAAGCATGTGCCAAGCGTGGCTATTCATCATGTGCTAATTTATTGCTAAAAGTTTGAATTTAATTATCTGTTATATTATTCA
>MU228540.1:1094425-1110391 GCA_018584345.1 Thuja plicata
ATAAATTTGGTCACGAGATAAATGACCGGCAATAAACTACCAGTGGTCACGTGACCAAATTTGGTCATTTATCTACAATTTTTGGTAGTTTATTTGGTCATATATTGTTGTTTTTGTACTAGTGTATGGTGTCCTTCCCCATAACACACTATCTGCACATAGTGTTAGATGGCTTTACAATCTTAGGTAGATATATCACATCATTAGTCATACTTTCCTTCACAATGTTATCAAATTTAACATGAAAAAATCTTCTATGCCATAGCCAACTGTCATCAACCTTCACAATAAAATAAGTAGATTCATCTGTATTCAATTTAAATACATTACCTCTAGATTTAGTACCAGATGTAATTAAATCTCCTAATTTAATTCTGATAGAACATTTCCCATTAATGAATTTCAACTGATAACCTCTATCCACTAACTATCCAACACTCAACTGATTATGCTTAAGTCCATGAACAAGTAATACATTGTCAGTATTAGTATTTCCATTCAGAGAAATAGATCCTACTCCAATGATAAGTTTAGGAGTATTGTCACAAAATATAACAACACCACCATTATATCTTTTCTAACTTACAAATTTGTTTTTATCTCTAGGCATATGATGTGAAAAACCACTGTCTATAACCCATTCATATATCTTTTAAACATGAGAAAATAAGGCATTTTCCTCATGTATAGGTTCATCATCCTTTATAGCAATAAATCCAATTTCATCATAGTCACCATCATCATCAGAAATACCCTCACTAGCATAATAACATTCCTTTTCTTTAGAATACTTCAATTTTTAAAACTTAGGTTTATGCTTAGGAACCCTTGTAGGACATCTATATGCAAAATGACTATTCTTGTTACATGAAAAACATTTCAAAGGTAATTTTCCTTCAAATTTACCCTTACCCCTCTTTTATCTTCTACCGATCAATGCTACCACTTCATCTAGCTTTCTTTCTTCCTCCTCTATATGTTTTCATTCCTCATCATATTCTCCAACCTCTTCTCTTAGGTCATAATTGTTGGTTCTCACAATTCCAGATAAGGTCTTTTTGTTCTTATGCACGGTTGCCTTGAATGCTAACTCAACTTTAGGTAAAGTATCTCCCAATTCTATGACCTCAAAATTAGTTATCTTTCCAATAAACATCTCTCTAGTGAAGTTTGATTTCAAGGGTATAATCTCCTCTATATCTTATACTTTGGTTCTATAAATAGGTGTCAAAGATTGGAGTATCTTTGCAATCACCTCCTTCTCACTATAAGTACCTCCAGAGTTTCTAATGCTAGTAACCACTTTATTAATTCTCTGTCCATATGCCCTAATTTTCTCATCTTCAGTGGTTTCATCTTTGTCTTCTAATTTTGTATATTTGCCTATTTTGTAAATTTTTCTCCTACATATAGTGCTTCCAATCTTGTCCAGATCTTACGTGCAGAATCCAAGTCTTTTACTTTTGTGAATTCACCTTCAAAAAGTGAGCTGATCAATGATTTCCTTGCAACCATATTACATGAAAATAAGTTCTTTTCATCTTCAGTAGCCTTCTCCAGTTCATCCCCAGTCGCTATCTTCTCATTCTTCTTTGTGATCATCCAATAGTCAAGTCCCAAACATTGAAAATGTGTCCTCATCTTGTTCTTCCAACTGTCAAAGTTTTCAGGATCAAATTTTAGACTATCCTTCCTATAGTAACTCATCTTCAGGATCACCTCAAGCTGTTAAGCTTTCCCTCTAAGGACAAGTAGCTCCAATACCAATTGTTAGGAATAACAGTCCTCAAGATAATTGAGAGGGGGGTGAATCAGTTGTGATATATATTTTTAAAATTTAAAGTTTATAAACCAAAACTGCAATGCAAATGATAACACAATAAATGCCAACACAATAACACAATACTTGTTGTCGAGGAAACCCTGTTAAAGGTAAAAACCCGGTGGGAATTAGCACCCACAAATAATGTACTAAGAGTATAGTATCCCTGTTAAAATATTTAGCCCTGTTAGGAGCTTATTACAACATTACAGTATACAGTCCCTGTTAAGAGATAGATCCTATTAGGAGTCAAGAAAAGTAGTAGGCTCACTGCCCATGCACACTACCCAAAGAAGGTTAAAGCCACCCTCAAGGATTCACAATCTGAACAAGTGTATATAGGAATATAAAATCCAGTGAACTATCTGATATCAACTATCTTTTCTTGGTCAGTTCCAATGAAGTATTCTTATTACAAACTCTACTCTACATCCAGCAGAAAACAAGCCTTGCAGCTTTTGTTTCTCTTGATCTACCACATCTTTCAAAAAGAAAAGGTCACTCATATATACCCTATTACAATAATTCATTAGGTTGGCCAATTAAGCTTTCCTAATACACAAATAATTAATTAGGTCAGCCAATTAGGCTTTCCCAATATACAAATAATTATAGAACCCCTTGCTAAGATACACATAGTACCTATAAAAAGTAAAAATCATTTACAATCCACCAGTTATACTCCCAAATCCTTAATCCACGCTCACAATTCATATTACATGCTACATGTCTAAAGTTGGCCACCAAATAGGTCTCCTCCAGAATACACGACATAGTTGATGTCACCAGAATGCTCATGCCAATCAAACACAACCCAATATTCCATAGTATGTCTCCAGTCATCCAATAAGCTCACATCACCTAAAATATCTTTGCTAGTAAGACATACCCAAAACACAGAGTCCTTCTCTATCAAGCATCACAGTTATAGTCTATAAACCAGTCTTTAGCAAATCAATTGTAACATCCATAATATGTAACATAAATCCAAGCGACCTTAGGAATAAGGTCAACAACATCCTTCTTCATATAACCAATTTTTATCTTTCTTAAACATCCATACAGTGTCCGTACACTTCTGCTAGTCAAGTAACCAATTTGTCCCTCCCCAGAAACATATGTTGACATCAGTGACAAAACATGAATATCAAAAACATGATCAATACCCAAAGATGATATCATCCAATAATAACCAATTGGTGTTGGTATTTTATCAACCTAGAAACCCACCAGGGGTCCACAAAGAGGTCCAACAAGAATGGAAGCTCCTCCTAAATTTCCATTTCCTATTACAGATCATCATGAAAAAAACAACCTCAAAAATATTCCCTCTCCAGTCCTTCCAAAGTTCTATGGCTTAGCATCAGAGGACCCTGATACCTTTCTGTTTTAGTTTGATAGTCTCTATAGATGTTATGACTACACTAATGATGCTCATAGGCTTAAATTATTTCCTGAAACTCTTTAGGAGTCAACACTGAGATGGTTTATGGCTTTAGGAAGTGATGTTATTCATAATTGGGATGAGATGAAGAAAATATTCTTGGAGATGTACAAGGAATTTTGTAAAGGGAATATCATGAGAGGAGATGACATCTTCAAGATGTCACAGAAAGAGGATGAGAGCTTAGAAGACTATATATCTTGATTCCTCTTCAACCTATATAATAATAATCAACTTGAGCTCAATGAGGAGTCACAAAAGCAGGTCTTTCTTGTAGGAGTGAATGAAGGATGTACTTCAACTCTAGACCTAATGGTAGGAGGTGAAATAACTCAATCATCTTGGGATGATTTAAAGAAGATTTAATCAAAATATTCTAGAGTTTTTATGAATAAAGGAAGAGGATATAGGACTACCATGGGGAAAAACAATGGTACTGCGGTCTGAAGGATAGAGATAAATCACTTGCAGTTAGATTTCAAGAAGAATATTATCAACAACCTGGCAATATAGATAGACACTATGTAAGAAAAGAAGAAACATTTGGAGGAAAAATCTATGTTGGCTAAATTATTTCCCCACTGCAGATAGAAGAAGAAGGATTGTAGATGCAAAGAGGTAGCTAACTTGGAGGCTAAGAAGATACCTACTAAGTTCAACCAAGTCCTAGGAGATGATGACGAGGTCTTGTATATTTCTCAAATGCGGCCATGGGATCCAAGACAAGTTATGCCACAAGATCCCTTGACTTTTACTAGTCCATTTTAAAATTCTTTTGGTAACCAATGACAACCCCAGTTTAATTCTAATGTGGGAAATCATCCAGCCCAAACCTAGACTAATCACCAATCTCAATGGCCAAAATACCAAAATCTCGCACCACAATGGAAATCACCCCAAAGTAGTTGGAAGAAGCCCCAAACCAATTGGCAATCCCAATATCAGTGGAAAACACCACACTCTAATTGAAAACAATCACCTCAGTTGAGAGGAGGATAGAAATGACATACTCAATAATTTGGTCCCCTGCAACAACCTCAAAATAAAGGATTAATTCTGCCAAACACACCTCCTACAACTACTGCATCTCCACTAAAACCTACACAACTGCCAGTTCAGCCAACTCCTAATCTTAATAGCCAATCTCAGTAGCAATAAGTCTATTCATTAGACCTGAATCAATGACATGCATATGTCATAAATGACATGTATCTCAGGTGAGACACTACACTTCCAACACCATTTGCCCCTATTATTACATAAGTACCCTTAGAAGAGATAGTCCAAGAAGAATTTATCGAACCTCTTGTTTAAAAAATTCTAGTTCAACTAAACCAACCACCAAAGACTCCTATATTTCCTCATAGACTTGATCATGAAATACCACAGCTATAGGATGACTCTACTTTCAACCTTATTGATAAACTAAAACAAATTTGTGTTTATATACCCCTATTGAAAGTTATAAAATAAGTACGTATTTACACTAAGACAATTAGGGAAGCTTGTTTGAAGAAACCAGGGAGAAAGAAGAAGGATTCTAAAAATGTTCATGTTCTAGGTAAATTATCTGATTTGATGCTTGAGAAGTCCTCTATCCTTAAATATTCTAACCTAGGGAGTCTAGTAGTTACAATTGTTATCAATGGTGTCAAGGTTATGAATTCCTTAGTTGATTTTGGAGTGGCCATTAATGTTAGTATTTTTAGATCCAAGATTACTGAGAGGGGGGGGGGTGAATTAGTAATATAACAATTAAACTTTTCATAAACCATTCAACAACTTGAATCAGTTAACATCCATTGCATGAATAAAAAAACCAATGAAGATAAATATCCACAACCATGAAACACAATAACACCAATATTTTTCTCATGGAAACCCAACTGGGAAAAACTGTGCATGGGGATGACACCCACAAATAATAATGCACTCTTCTGGGTTATGCCCGGTTAGGAGCTTAGCCCTGTTAGGAGCTTACAAATGCACGGTTACGAGAAAGACCCTGTTAGGAGCCACCCGATCAAGGGATTGACCTTTAGCCCTGTTAGGAGCTTTACCATGTTAGGATTAACCCTGTTAAGGGATTTCAAACCCTAATTAAAGAGTTACCTAGTTAAAGGATTTACAAATCATACTTGTTAAAGACTACCCAGTTAAGGGATTTTCTTGTAGAAACTATTAGGAATCAACAAGTGAAAGTGATCTGAGAAAGTAGCACTCCTCCTATGCTAGTACATATCCAATTCAAGATCAATCTCTTCTTCACATGCACACTATCCAAACCCTATGATCACACAAATTCATTCATGATCTTTCTCTTCCACATGCTTCACCTAATACAACACTTTGTATATATATACATTACAATTTCATTAGGGTATTTAACCACCTTACAAAATGTATTGCAATATTTCCCACTCAATCCTTAAACCCTAAAATTTATTAATATTGTAGAACCTTTGATTATAACTTTAGGTCAACCTTCAAATTTCTTGCACATTGATTTGACAAAGAAAACTAAAACCACAACACACTTTCCAATTTCTTGCACAACTTTAAGAAATTTTATCATATCGATCATAAAAATGCCAACTCATCAATAAGCGTTGATCTTGGATTTCCCTATGTTCCTTGTAACACATAACCACTTACCGCAACACCATACATCATCACCAATTCAGGATCAGATTGATTGTTCTAAGAACTTCTTTTACTTTTCACTGAATGAACTTCAATCTATTGAAACTTGGTCTTCTAGTCAGCAATCGATGATGTGGTTGCAAAAAACCCTCATAACATAGTCAAGATAACATATTATAAACCACAACACCTGAATCTAAACCTATTTGACACAATCATCAAATCATTCCTCCTTGGCTATATCTTGTTGTTCCTGTTGACCTGTTAACCTTCAGTTAATCATAAGTCAAACCATACATGTGATCCAACATCTAGAGACATCATTTAGTCTTCCATTATGATCCAATAAGAAAAATCTTACCATAGCTCTCGATTCAACCTCTTAAACATACATCAATATAATAGGCACACTGTCAACCAAAAAATACTAAGTTGACATCAATGACAACATCATAATTGATCAACCTTTCATCATATATACATCAAACACATATCATAGAATACTTGATGCATTAATTATGCCAAAAATATCCCCCTTTGGCATTGATTTAAACACCAACAATACCAATCCAATATATAGATACCAAAAAATGCTTCCACTTAGCTGATAAAACTTTGTAGTTCTCTGTTCCTGATCTCTGGTTCTCTGCTCCTTTTCCTGTCATAGTTTCTCTTTTATTTTACTTAGTTTTCTCCCCCTTTTAAAACAATAACAAAGGTGCAATAAGCCCAAGTCGTCATCTACTACAATTTTCTTTATCTCTTTTGGACTGCTTTCTCTAAGGAGTAGTCCCCTGAACATCAATCCACAATGAAAGAGATGAAAATAAATCCACTGGATTGATGCACCAACATCATCTTAGTTCTATTGAGGCAGGGGCATAACCCCTATCTTACCTCTAAGGTACTCAAAAGTATTCTTAGGTAGTGGCTTTGTGAAGATATCTACTATCTTCTCCTTAGTTGGTATATATTCCAACTTCACCCCCTTCTCCAACATTTGCTCTCTCAGAAAGTGACACTTAATTACGATGTTCTTATTCTTGGAATGCATTACAAGATTCTTGGAAATATTTATTGTACTTTTATTGTTGCAAAAAATAGTTACCGGTTCACTCACATTTTCTTTGATACCTTCAAGATTCTGCTTCATTCCTACAATTTGTGTACAATTTATATTTTCTACTACATACTCTACCTTTGCATGTAGATTGTGAGGTACAATTTTTCTTATTCCTTGTCCAAGATACAAGCCTTTCATCTAGAAATAATGCACCACCACTTGTGCTCTTTCTATAATCAACATTTCCTGTCCAATTCGCATCAATAAACATACTCAAAGAGAAATCACCATCATGAGAATACCAAAAAACATAGTCAACTATCCCTTTCAAATACCTTCATATGTCCTCTTAATTGCAAACATATGAGAATCCTTGGGATTTTCTTGAAATCTAGCCATCATTCCAACTGCTTGAGAAATATCTAGTCTGCTATGAACAACATACTACAACTTACCGGTGATAGACCTGTACAAAGTAGCATCTACTACATTGGATTCATCATCCTTAGACAATTTAAATCCTATTACCATGGGAGTTCCAACTAGTTTGGAGTCATCCATACCAAAAGTCTTGAGTCTTGAGCAATCCAATTTAAAGAATTTGATCTCCCCAATCATTGAAATTTCAAACTCCATCTCTTCAGAAAATGCCAAAGTCATCTCATCATTTCCTCTAGAGATTATATCATCAACAAATACTTAAGCTATCAGCAACTTATCTCCTTCAACTTTTAGGAACACATTACTATCATAACTTGTTCCATTAAAACCAATCTAAATAAGGTAAGAATGTTAACTTTCATACCATGCCCTTGGGGCTTGTTTCCTTCTATATAGTTCCTTTTGTAGCTTGCATATCATGTCATTTTCCTTTGTTAATGCAAAACCATCAGGTTGTTCTATTTACACATCTTCTTCAAGAATTCCATTCAAGAAAGCTGACTTGATATCCATTTTAAAAACATTGAACTTATTATAAGAATCATAAGAAATTAGAATTCTTACCCCTTCTAATCTTTCCACTGAAGAAAAATTATCTCCATAGTCTAGTCCTTCTTGTGCAAAGCCCTTACATATAAGCCTTGCCTTATTTCTGGTCACATATTTGTCTTCATTCAATTTTTTCCTGAAAACCCATTTGGTACCAGTCACATTTTCATCTGCAGTTTTGGGAACAAGTGTCCATGTATCATTCTTCTCAATTTGATCTAGTTCTCCCTCCATAGCTCTTACTCAATCTTCATCCTTTATTTCTTCCTTCACTATCTTAGGCTCATACTTGGAAATCATACAAGTATTTTCTCTGAGCTTTATTTTGGTTATAACACTTTCATTCTTATCACCTATAATCTGACCAACAAAGTGATTCATCTTCACATACCTAGGTATCACCGGTTTAGCTCTAGGAGCTTCTTTTTCTACCGGTTGAATCACTTCTTCCACATTGTTTTTCTCTATTAGTTCATGCACTTCTTGTTCAATATACACAATATCCTGATCATCCTCTATCACTTTCTTGCTTGAATCACTAGATTTCTCATGGTATTTGTCCACCTTTATATTCTCACTCTTAATCATTTTGTTAGTTCTCTAATTGAAACACTTATAAGCTTTTCTTTTAGAAGAATAACCCAATAAAATACCTTCATCACTTTTTGGATCAAACTTGTCGGTGAAATCATCCCTGTTATTGTAACATCTACTAGAAAATACTTTCAATTATTTAACACTAGGTGAGTTCCCATACCATAGCTCATAAGGTGTACTATTGGTTCCTTTCATTACTTGCATCGGGTTTAGTGTGTAGACAACTATACTAATTGCTTCTCTCCAATACATTCTTGATATATAATCTTGAATCAACGTTGTCCTTGCAACATCCAATATAGTTCTATTCTTCCTTTCTGCAACACCATTTTGTCACGGAATCCTTAGTGTAGACATTTGTCTCTTGATTCCATTATTATCACAATACTAAACAAATTCTGCAAAAATAAACTCACATCTTCTATCAGTCATTAAACACTTCAAATTCTTACTTGATTCCTTCTCAACCGGTGCCTTGAATGTTTTTAATTTATGGAATGCACCAAATTTCTCATTCAATAAAGTTACCCACATCATTCTAGAATAGTCATTAGTAAACCATATGAAATATCTATCACCGAGATAACTTTTCTATCTCATAGGCCCACAAAGATGAGTACACACTAAATCAAGTATTCTCTTAGATGAATAAGAATTTTTTTTAAAAGTAGAACTAGTTAACTTAGCCAACTAACATTATTTACACATCAGGTTATCTAGCTTGACTAATTGTGGTGATCCCCTAACTACATTTTTCTTTCTCACTTTGACAAAACTATCAAAATTTACATGACATAACCTTCTATTCCATAGCCATCTATCTTCAACCTTTGCACCCAAACAACTATTCACTTTATTATTCAGATAGAATAAATTACCTCTAGTCTACCTACTGGTAGAAATCTCATCACCCGAGCTTCCAATTATTTTGCATATATGTCCTTTGAATTCTAGTCTGTAACCTTTATTATTTAACTGACCCACACTCAACAGATTATTTGTTAGACCATCCACAAAATAAACATCATCTGTATTACTCTTGCCATTCAAAGAAATAGTTCCTTTTCCTTTGACCAAACAAGGTGTATTGTTACTGAACCTTACCACAACACCATAAAAATAATCAAGATTGATGAACTTACTCTCGTCACCTGTCATGTGATGAGAGAACCCATTGTCTATAATCCATTCATCATTGTGGCCCATGTGAGAAACTAGTGCCTTTTCTCATTCTAATGGATCTTATTTGACTGCAACAAATACAAACTCCTCTTCCTCCTTATCTTTTGATTCTTCATCGGTAACTCCTTCATCAACTGCAACATAGAATTGTTTCTTCCCTTTTCCCTTAAACTTTCTAAACTTATCCTTTTTCTCACCATTATAACATCTATCAATATGTCCAATCTTATTACATGAAAAACATTTTAGTGGCATCTTGCCTTTGTACTTGCTAGTCCCACTAGGCAATCTCTTTGCTATTAGTTCTTCAAGCTCTCCTTGTTTCCTTTGATCTTCCAAGATAGCTTCAATTTACCTTGTGTAACTTGACATGAAATTAGAACCATGAATTATTTCTTTACCTTTCCTTACCGGTACGTTAGACACCAATGCCTTAAAAGATGCCTCAACTCTTGGAATATTGTTATCAAAGTTATTTAAATCTAATTTAGTAAGATTAACAATCAATCCATATATAATAAAATTTTCAAAAGTTCTCAACTCATTTATAGAAGAAACTCTAATGGCATAAGAAGGTAGTAAAGTTTTGAACAGTTTACTTACCATAACATCTTCCTCAATACTTCTGCCAACACCTTTGATAGAATCAACAACTTCTTTTATTCTTTGACCATATTTTGCAATGTTCTCTCCTTCTGTCATCTTCATGTCATCATGATTTCCTCTAAGATTGTATTCCTTATCTTTCTTCACATGAATATCTCCTCCATAGATTAGTTTCAACTTTTCCATAACATCATAGGCAGTAGCAAGTCTATGAATATCAACATATTCAATATTAGATAAGGTACTTAGACTAGCTCCTTATGCTTGAGTATTATCCTATTGTTCCTCCAGTTCATCTATAGTGAGAGTTTTAGTAGGAGTGGTATAATTTTGTGTGGCATGTATCCAGTATTGTGATCCCATACCTTTTAGATTTAACTTCATTTTGGCACTCCATAAGTTAGGTAGTTTCCTTTAGTGAACTTGGGAGGTTCCTTCGTCATCATTGGATATTTTCCTCAATTAACATCCATTGCATGAATAAAAAACAAATGAAGATAAACATCCACAAGCATGCAACACAATAACATCAATATTTTTCTCATGGAAACCCAACTGAGAAAAACCATGTGTGGGTTTGGTACCCACAAATAATTCTTCACTCTTACGAAGTAACACCCAATTAAGAGCTTAACCCTATTACGAGCTTACAAATGCCTAGTTAAAAGAAAGACCATGTTAGGATGCACCCGATTAGGGGATTTAACTTTAGCTATGTTAAGAGATTTACTTTATTAAGAGTAACCCTATTAAGGGGTTTCAACCCTAATTAAAGAGTCATCTGGTTAAAGGATTTACAAATTAGACCTGTTAAAGTCTACTTGATTAAGGGATTTTCTTGTAGAAACTATTAGGAATCAAAAAGTGAAGGTGATCTTAGAAAATAAAACTCCTCCTCTTCTAGTATATATCTAGAATAAGATCGATCTCCACTTCACATGTAGACTATCCAAACCCTATGATCGCACAAATGCATTCACGATATTTCTCTTCCACACACTTGACATAATACCACACTTTACATATAAATAAGTTACAAGTTCATTAGGGAGTTTAACCACCTTAAAAAATGTATTACAATATTTCCCACTCAATCATTAAACCCTAAAATGTATTAGCACTATAGAACATTCAATTACAACTTTAGGTTGACCTTCAAATTCATCGCACATTGATTTGACAAAAAAAAGTCAAACCATAACACACTTTCCAATGTTCTTGCACAAATTGAATAAATTTGATAATATGGATCATAAAAATGCCCACTCATTAATCCACATTAATCTTAAATGTCACTACAATCCCTAGAACACATAACCACTAACCGCAACATGATACATCGTCACCGGTTGAGGATATGATTGATAGTTCTAAGAACTTCTTTTACTTTACACAAAACAAACTTAAATTCATTAAAACTCGATCTTCAATTCACCAATGAATGATGTGGTTGCAACATCAGCATCATAGCATAGTCAAGATAATATGTCTTGAACCACAACACTTTATTCCAAACTTATTTGACACAATCATCAATCATTCCTTCTTGGTTATATCATGTTCTTCCTATTGACCTATCAACCTTCAATCAATCATAAGTCACACCATACATATGATAAACCTGTGTGGTCATAGAAACAACATCGAGAGATATCACTTAGTCTTCCACTATGGTCGCACACTCCAACTCTTACGATAGCTCTCTATTCAACCTCTTGATCATACAATAGCATAACAAGCACACTATCAACCAACAAACACTAAGTTAACATCAATGAAAATATCGTAACTAGTTAACCTATCATCAGATCTGCATCAAAAACATACCATAACATACTTGATGTATCTTTGCATCAGTTATGCCAACAATTAATGTTATGACTAAGGATGTCATGTTGTGACTTGATATCACAAGCCTAAGAGCCACTTCTATAATATTACAACTTGTAGACAGTTGCACAGTAAAACCTGATGGTATGGTAGAATATTTAGTTGTTACCCTTGAATCCTAGGAATACATTGGGAGGTTATCTAGTCATCCTAGGTAGGCCTTGTCTTTCTACTATTGATACCTTTATATCATGTAGGTCAATAAATATGACTATATCTGATGGACTTTCCACTAAGAAAGTTTTTCTTTATTCTCCTGCTCAACCCCAACTTGATGATGAACAAGCCTTATGGCCAGACATAGGAGAGGAATATACTAAATCAAAATCTATCATACAGCTTATGATGCTAGAAAGAGAACCATTAATTTGTATACAAGAAGAATATGATATCCTGTCTACCATCATCCATAATAACTATGGAGTAAATCATTCAGTATGTGACATTTCCTCATGTCATTTACATACTATTATTCCACCATGTTCTTCACCATGCTTTCCTACAGCCATAAAGTGTTTGCACACTTTGTAGCCACATGAAGTGAAATCAAAATCTTTCAATGAATTTTATATGGTAGAGTTAACAACACAACTTGAGGTTTCCCCTGAAAAGAGCCTGAACACAGATAAAAGTCTAACTAAGTCTCAGGAAGAATCTATATTCACATTACTAAAGAATCACCAGCAAGATTTTGCATGAGACTATAGTGATTTTAAGGGTTTATATCCAAAGATATATGCTCATAGAATTTATATTAGTAAGCAATTCAAACTAGTTAGGAAACCTCAAAGGAGGATTAATCCTACTCTTAGGGAGATGGTCAAAGGTGAACTCTAGAAGTTATTGAATGCTCGGTTCGTCTATCCAATATTTGACAACCAATGGGTGTCACAACTTGTTATAGTCCTTTAGAAAGAGAAGAAATGGAGGGTATGTGTAGACTATAGAGAAATCAATGCTGCAACCAAAAAGGATCACTTCCCTCTTCCCTTCAATAATGAATTCCTAGATAATCTGACATGAAATAAATATTTCTCATTTTTTTATGGATTTAGTGGGTATAACCAGATTAAGATTTCTCTAGAGAACTAGGATAAGATTAAATTCATATGCCCATGGGGAAATTTTTCTTATTATGTCTTTCCTTTTGGTCTCTACAATGCTCCAACAACATTTCAAAGGGCTTTCATAAGCATCTTTTCTGATATTTTTCTCTAATTGTATGAAGATCTATATGGATGACTTCACCACCTATGGTTCAAATTTTGAGGAGTCACACACTAATTTAGAGAAAGTCTTGCAGAGATATCAAGATCATAACTTATCTTTGAATAGTGAAAAGTGTTGTACATGATGATGGAAGGAGTGTTTTTGGGACATTATATCTCTACAGATGGAATCCAGGTGGATCCATAAAACATTGTGGTAATTCCTAACCTTCTTGTTTTTTCAAAATACAAGGAAGTCATAACTTTCTTAGGACATGTTGGCTATTACTAGGGATTCATTAAATATTTTAGTCAAATTTCAGCACCATTATATAATCTATTGAAGCAATAACCTGAATTTGAGTGGACATCAGATTGTGAAAATTCTTTTGAAATATTTAAAGAAGTTCTAACTCAAGCTCCTATATTAAGAGGACCAAATTGGTGATTTTCACTCCATATCCATATGGATGCTTCAGACTATGATATATGAGTGGTCTTAGGATAGAAAGAAGGATCAATTGAGCATGCCATCTACTATGTTAGTGATAATATCCAAGGAGTATATTCAACTATATTGTCACTAAAAAAGATATGTTAGAAGTGATTTATGCCCTCAACAAGTTTTGACACTACATCACAGGGTAAGAAATTTTCATCCACATACATCATGCATCCATCAAATGTATCATGAAATCCTTCTATTACAAGGAGGTTAGCAAGGTGGCTGCTATTAATACAATAGTTTGAGATCACTATTGTTGATAAACATGGGAAAGCTAATGTGGTCACTGATTTTCTCTCTTATCTAAATGTAACATATGATCCTGCAGCCATTAAGGATACCTTTCTAGATGAGCACTTGGTTTCCATCTCTTCTCATACCCATTGTTATGCATACATAGCCAATTTTTTATTTGTTAGTAAGACTCCATCTCACTTTTCACCAAAAGAACAAAGATTGCTTGTAGAAATGGTTTTTTAATTTCTAATGGATAGAAGATTGCATGTTTTACACCGGTCTAGATTAGATAATGAGAAGGTGTGTACGAAAGGATGAGACCTATGATATCTTTCATGCTTTCCATGATGAAATATGTGGTCTTTATTTTGCATCTAAAAGGACATCCATGAAGATACTAAATATGGGGTATTATTGGCCAACATTAATAAAGATTTAGCAAGGTATAAAAAGATGAATGATAGATTCCAGAGGATGGGAAGACAAACAAAATTAGATGAGATGCCTCTATTTCTCCAAGTATGCATGACTCCATTTGAAAAATGGGGGCTCGACTTTGTAGGACCCATTAAGCCATCCTCAAAGGGGAAATCCTATATTCTGGTTTGTATAGATTATGTTACAAAATAGGTTGAAGCTAGACTTATGAAATATGCAAGAGATAATAAGGTTGCTGAATTACTATATGAAGAAATATTTACTAGCTATGGAGTCCCTAGGGAAATAGTTATTGATCAAGAAGAAGAGTTCACTTCTACATTCATTATCACCTTGGTCAGTGAGTACAATATCACGCACCGAAAATCCTCACCTTACCACCCTCAAGCTAATGGCCAGGTAGAAATCACAAATAGAGAAATTGAGTCCATCCTCACAAAGACTATTGCAATACACAAGAAGGACTGGGCTAATAGGCTACAATAAGTAGTATGGGAATATAGGAAAACATGGAAAACTACAACAAGCTTCACACCATTTGGATTAGTGTATGGTAAAATAACTATTATGCCTATTTAATTTGAGCATAAAACTCTGAGGACAACTCTTAACCTAGATATTGATCTTACCATTGCACAACAAGAGAGGATCCCACAAATTAATGCTTTGGATGAATTTAGGAAATATTAAATATAGCACACATAAATCATTTAAAATTAGAGTAAACATTGGCATGATAAATATATCAAGGATACAAAATTTCAACTTGGATATTGGGCTCTTATCTATAACTCCCAATACCAGGATAATCCAGGTAAGTTCCGAACATGTTGGATGGGACCATATGAAATCAACAAGGTGTATGAAAATGGAGCCATTCATATAGAAACAATTGATCCAGTCTAGTTTAAGCTGCTTGGTTATGATCATCAGTTGAAGTTGTATCACAAGCCAACAAGCAAATTAGAGTTCATGTCGAGTGAGGTTCCTGCAGCCAAAGGAAGACCTAGTGTACAACTTCCCTCTTCTTAGAAGACTTTTACATTAATTCATAATAAATATTTTCACATTATGTAGAAATAATTTCTCTCCATATTAAAATCCACTCCTCTGTACCATTCTCTTTTTCTACCACATCATCACTTCATCGACACCTTATCACAATCACTTCCAATTAATGCCATTAAATATCATGTAGTTAAACTAATGACAATGAAAGTGGTAGGTATGCATAAAGTATGTGATTATTTATTATAATTTACTTCATTTATTTTATTTCACTTATATATATATATATATATATATATATATATATCACATGGCCCTAGTCCTACGTATCAC
>MU228540.1:1110405-1123280 GCA_018584345.1 Thuja plicata
TTAAAGTTTTTTTTAGGGGGGGGGGGGGGTCATGCTTGCATGTCATGTCTAGTCACCAATTATATTACATCATCATTGAATTATGTTATGATTATTTTAAAAGCAAGATATGTCATTTATATTTGCAATAATTTATGTGACATTTTAAGAAAATTAAATGTTTTCAAGTACTCATTCGTCATAAACTCCTCATAATTATTCCTTCGGCTATTTCAAATTTAGAAAGATTATCAATTAAGTTACAACATACAGACAACATTTCAAAACATAGTGATACATAAGGGTTTCCAAAATTTTTTGGGTTACAATCATAATTCTAGGAATTAGAGTTGAATTTTGTGTCATGTAAGCTAGTTGCAGAATTGTCCAAAAAGGGTTGCAAGGAAATTTAAAATATGTGGGGGATTTGATTTTACATTTTCATCATGGGAGGTCTACCCATCCACCATTATCCAATAGTTCATGATGGCCTTCTTTAAGATCAGAGGTGTTGACAATCATTTCAAGATTGTGGGTGGTTAGATTATTTTCTGAAGCTCATAAATTTTAATGATGATATTGCTTTCAAGTTTTCAAGTTCTCTTAGGAATAATGTGACAATTGTGAAAGGGTTGAGAGTAGAGTTTTTTATGGAAATAATAGTTGAGGTGACTAGTTTACCTCCTAAGGGTGAAAAGTTTCCTGAAACCTAGGATGCCAAAATGCCTCGGGCCCAATTTTCTTTTCATGGCGACCCTGCTCTTTAAGTAGACAAGAAAGACAGAAAGAGGTTATCACTACTACCACACTATATCATAATAGTTTCATATGTGATAAGATACCTCATCTATGAGGGTCGGGTTTCACATTTGTATTCCATCCATTTTAAGTTACTCAGCCACATTAACCATTACAACCAGAAAATGAGCATTCCAAATGTCCTATACATTTTTCTTCTCTGTAATGCTGTTGAGGTCCAAAAAGGTACGCCTAATTTTGTTTCACACCATTTCGTAATTAAGCATCTGGTTGAAAGGGCATTAAGCAGAAATTCTACCATGGCATGGGATGATTTTGTATCTATTAAAAAGTTTAAATAAGAAGCTATAGGTCCTAGGGGGACTCATTTGTTCCATAGGGTTAATACACCTGAGGGGACTTTCAAAATTAGACAAGATCCTTCACCCTTAGGGGTCTAAGTTGAGGAAACCCTTGTAGAAAAGGCTCAAGCCTCAAGAACCTCTACTAATGACATAGAGGTTTTTACACCAAAACATAATGTTGAGAGTACACCCTAGAGCTCTTTGAGAAATAGGTGTGGAAAAAGGAAAGAAAAAGGAAAGGAGAAGGAGACTAAACCATAAAAGATAAAATAGAAAAACATGACACTGAAAAAGTCTCTCATTCTCCTAAAAAAGAAAAATTGATCAAAAAGACACTCATGTACCCACTACTAGAATTAAGAGCCCTCCTAAGAAAAATGGAAAATAAAGTATCTCTAAGGAGGCATCTACTAGAAAGAGTCATCGACTAAGGACAAAACTTCCAACAAAGACTCACGAGTAAGAATTGACCTCTATTGTAATTGATTCCTTTAAATCCATTGATGTGGAGGAGTTAAAAGTTAACCAGAGGGAGGATACCATATCTAAAAGTTAGGATTCCTTCATGGAGGAAAATGATCTGCAAACATAGGTATAAGTGTTCATGGAAAATGGGGATGTTACATAGAAAGAGGAAGAATAGGTTCCAAAAAATCAGTATGTAGATCGCCTTACCCAATTAGTTATTGTAGCACAAAAAATGAATGAAACTACCATATTAGTATGGACAGGGGATGAGTATTTAAACCACAAAGGAACATCCATCTTTGGAGGAACAAGAGCTTGATACACCTCCTGACCTTTCTAGCGCACTTGCTGCAAGATTAAGCCTACACAAAAACATGTTGATACAAAAAAATCTGTGGAAGGTAGAGAAGGAGAGATTACAAAGGATAATTGATAATCAAAGAATTGAACTTGAGCATAAAGATGAGGAAATTAAGAAAATAAAAGGTAGGATTACCACCATTACAATCCTAGTTCCTGAGCTTATGCAATGTAGGTAACCAGCCAGGGTTTACACCCTCTACCTTAAGGAGTAGTATATGAATATGAAATTGGTGAGGGTACTACAAGGGTTAAATACATCATGGAAACAACTTAGGAATTATATTATATGTACAAAAACTCTCCTGCAACCATTAAAAATGTGTTATGTGAATTGTATTTGTACAATTTTTTTGTTCCTCATGATACCAATTAGAACACACTTTCTTACATATGAGATATCCAATTAAGATAATTTATGTCATGGATACAAAATGAGACAAGCAAAGAACTTTAGCTAGTCCTTATAGGAATGAAGAGGCAGATTCTCTATTAGTTGTAAGAGCTAATTTTAAGGAAGCCAGGAGAATCTACTATGACTGGATAAGGTTATTCAAAGATAATTCTCACAGGGAAAGAATCTAGAGTTCAAGGGAATATGCATTTTGAGAGTACGAGAAAATGACCATAAATGAAGGTCAGCTAGTCCTTCAATCCATTATTCAACAATGAAATAGTTTTCCTAAGAATTTGAAAAAGGTTGAGACACATTCCCAACTAAGCTATGTATTTGAAGAAAAAAGGGCATCGTGGTATATTGAACTAGGTTGGGCAAGGCAAGAACATTGGCTTCCTCTGAGGTTTCAGCCTCCACTTTTACTCTGGCCACTTCTGAGCATAGTTGGCAATGAGAATGAGTATGAAATAAATGAAGAAATGACCAAGTGACAGAGGTTGAAGGAGAACGAGGGATATTATTGGATCTTAGCGAAAGGGGGATCTGGATAGAGTTCAACCACAAACTTTAGAACAATGCAAGGATTAGGAGCTTTACAGTTGCTTTAGGACCAAAAAGATCTGAAGTTGGGGGGAATGATGGGCTAGAATAATGGCCCAGTTTACTTATGTTTCTAATTCTTTCTTTCAAAAAATATTATAATTTTTATCATGTTTTAATTCTCTTTTCCTATTATAGGTCTAAGAATTAGAACAAGGATTGATAGTATTTGATGGTCATATAGCTATGGACTTATATATGATTTTAGAAGAATAGTTGATGTTTTGAACCTTAACTATCTTTATATTATTCCTTTAAGAATGATTAAAGCGTAATGGGTTCCTACAACCATGTGATGTATGCATATTTATGAGATCTAAGATTTAATGAATGAATGAAATGTGGAAATAAATGTATCTACATATTTTTTTCTCCTAACCTATCATTGTACGAACAAGTCAAAAAGTAGGAACAACCAAGCACTAATTCAGTGGATCTTACTAAAGCTCTTGGACCAAATCATTCAGAGTGGAGAGAAAAGTAAGGACAACATTGAAGACCTAGCTGATTTGCCTACTTCTTGGATGAATCAGTTAGTGATGTTTTAATGTTCAAAAAATCTAGGAAGTATTTTTCCTATATTCTCTTCCAGAGATAAAGATGAAGATTGTTTCTTCCTTGTTGATAAATTTTCTCATTTATGCTTTAATATAATAATTGCATCCACTTATTCTGTTTGAAGTGGTCAATAAGTTAAGATAGTTAGTTATAAGTTTCATTATAAATAATTTGTTGAAGCACGCTATGGTGGTGGGCTAATTAAGAAGAAAATCAATCAGAACTTGGTTGACATTGATATAATGTTTTTCAGCAGTATAGTTTCCATTTTCAATTTCTTATGTATAATCAAGTTCAATTATAAGAATAAAAGAAATGCTTATTCCAAGTATATAGTGTGTTAAAGAACATGGATTCACTCACCCAAGGGGGCCTACTTGGTGAGTGATCCTTTGCATTTTTTATTGTACTATTTCCATAGTTTTTGTTTAGTTCTTTGTATGTTCTGCAGCCACACAGAAATAGTTCTTGTGAATGTTCCTGTAGCCAAAGTGGGTAGAGTAGTTCTTGCCTAGAAAACCTAAAATTAATTATTTTTCATGATTAGTTATGCTTTGATAGATAGAATTCAAATAGGTTTACTTCCAAGCACTAACTTTTATGCAACTTTCCTTTTCAAGAAATAGCTAGGATGGCTACAATGGAGACTTAGTGCATATAGTTTGGGGAACCATTTCAAGCTTACACCTGTGGGCTGACATTTTAAATGAATATTTCCATAGGACAAATAGATTCTTAGTGTAGGTGTCCAATCTGTGAGTGGGAGTTGTGCCTATTCATTCATCCAATTGGAAAGTCCTACACTTGAATCAATGTAGACCTGTGGTTTCTTGTATTCATCATATGATGTAAAATTTTAATACCAAAAATTGTTTAACAATCGTAAGGATTAGATCAATCAATATCTATTACAAATATGAAATTAAATTTGCACATTTTTAGATCAACTGTTATGATAAAAGTGAAATTCACTTGATGAAATTTTAAAAAGAATATGAACAAAATATTTTACCTTTCACTTCCCAAAAATAATGTTTGTTGTATCTTGTGTCTTGACTAGCAAAATGACCTTGGCACCATTGAACAATTTTTTTGAATTCTCTATGATGTTACCTATATAAAAGAAATAGATATAAACACTGAACACCATTTATGTGCATTTCTTTTGAAATTATATTAAGAAATAGACATAAACATTGAACACCATTTGTACCTACAAGTTCATTTTGGCAAAGTAAATGCTTCACACATGCTCCTGCTCCATCGTGATCTCCTTTTCCATGTCCACTTTCAAACAAATTCCACACAAACTTAACATTACATTCAACATATTTCATAGATAACCAATTAAAGGATTTTGCAGACTTAAATTGTCCTGGGATAAAGTTGTACACATGTATGTAATATTTTAATAAAATGTATCAAATTGAAATAAAATACAAAAACATATAAATTGAATTTATATATACTAGAATTCAAAATTAAAAGTAAATAATAACTTAAATGAGAATGAAAATCAATTGAAGTATGCACTATTGGACATTGCTGAGATGTTGTTCAAATTAGGAATATATATGCTGGCATTAATGTTCTGTCATTGATGTCAACATACTTCTACTGTTAAGGACAGAGTTCATGGTATGTTCAATGAGGTTTAATTTCTTGGTATGAATACTACATAGAAGATCTATAGTTGTGATTGTACAATTGTGTTTTGAGATGTCTTTAGCTAATGCATGTCAGTTCATAGATGTTAGAGAGATGATTTGTGAGAGGTATGATTGATTTATCATATACTGGTATTTTAGTTGTTCAGGAAGTGATAGGGTTTTCATTTTTCAATTGATGTTGAAGAGTTGTTGGTTTCTAAGCTAGTAGTGAATTTGGGACGTGTATATGTATCCTCAAATTTAGTGGTTCATGGTTTGGATACTGGAAATCTTTTTTCTTGAGAAACAAAGGTTGATTGTTTTTGATGAACAATGCAGAGATGGATTTATATTCCAGGTTCATGTTGATGCTAAGGTTACTGAGATACTTTACGTTGCTTGTTGATATTTCTTGATCGTGTTTTAATCCTGTTATTGGTCAAAGTTATCATGGTGCATGATTTTCATGTAACATGTTGATGTTATTCATTTGGTCTTAGCCGACCTAATGATGTAATGTGTTGTGAAGGTTTAGAGTGTAATTTATGGATCTGAGCATGTTTGAGGTTGTTGATATGGGTCATTGCAATGTCATGGTCGACATTCAATGGATCACATGATGAATTGAATTGTAATATTATTAATTGTTATAAATTATGTCCCTAGACAACCTATTTGAGATGAGTTGATGGATTATACTTATAGATGCAATCATTTGCAGTTGTAAAGAGGTACAAGTGTGTGAGAATGTTGTAAGACACTAAGTCTTGTCATGATTGTGTTTGAGAAGTGATCTCTACAAAATGTGCCTAAATGCATGTGCATTCTCCTAACATGGTACAATTTTTATTACTGAGTGCACTCATCTTGTGGGGTCCATCCCCACTGTGGTTTTTCCCCTAACAGGGTTTCAACGTAAAAAATATTGGTGTTATGTGTTTCTTATTGTGTTGAGATCTCTCTTTCATGTTTATCATTCAGATCTGAGATTAAAGTTTGTGAGTTGGTAAATATTTATTGATATTATGACACAACTGATTCACCCCCCCTCAGTTATGTGTGTTCCTTTTAAGGTTTAACAATTGGTATCATAGCTAGTGTCCTCTTTGTGAAGATTGATGACTTGAGGAGATCTAAGATGTTAACCTTTAAGAAGGATAGTATAATATTTGAAGGAAAAAATTATACTATATGGAAGGACTAGATGATTACACCCTTCAGATGTCTTATTGAAGAACATTGGCCTATTACAAAGAAAAATTACAAGCCTCCTGCTGATCTTGCTTCTGTGATTGATGACAAGAGAAAAAATATGAGATCAATACTAGAGCATATGAAGCCTTGAAGATTTCCTTATCAATGGCTGAATATACAAATGTTCTAAGATTGGAGACTGCCCATCAAGTATGGGAAAAGTTAGAAACATTATATGAAGGAGACAAGTTTGTGAAGCAAGCAAAGCTACAAATCATGAGAGGAAAATATGAAACAATAAGGATGATCAAAGATGAGAACATTAATATCTATGTGAATAAGATCACCAACCTTTTTTGTGGAATCAAATGCGTCGGTGGAACATTAGAGGAAGAGGAAATTGTTTCTAAATTTTGAGATCCTTGCCTCTTGATTATAATCATAAAGTTTCTACTATTGAAGAAATTAAAATGGTGTCAACTATGACAAGAGATACATTAGTTGGTAAGTTATCTTCTTTTGAGATGAGTGAATTTGGAGATAGGTTTCCTAAATTTGAAACTATATTTAAAGCTACAATTTCTAAAGATAAGAAAATATATGACCTTGGTGAAAGTTCATCTAAGCTTGGTATATATGCTATGGAATGGGAAACTAAATGAAAAAGAAGAAAGAGAGCTTGAAGAACTTGAAGCCCCATTTGAAAAGAAGCTACCTAAGGGATCTGGTAAGTATGAAGGAAAGTTTCCTTTGAAGTGTTTTACATGTAATAAGATTTTTCAGATTGCTTCTAGATGTCCTTAAAAAGAGCCTAAGTATAAGAATAAGAAGTTCAGCCCTAAATATCAGAACAAATGTTACTATGTTGTTGATGAAGGAACAACATATGATGAATCTGGGAAGAGTGAAGATGAGATTGTATTTATTACTATTAAATTTGAGAGTCCTAATGAAGAAAAATCCTTGGTTTCACATGTGGATAAGAGATATTTAGGTCTAATACCTGGAACAACTCTCTAACCCCCAAAATTGAATTTTTTTACTCGATTTTTATGCTAATAAAATTTTAACTGTGGATAATATTTTAAAATGTGGTTTATATTTTCCCAATAGATTTTGTTTATGTTGTTTTGATGAGGAGAATTCTATCCACCTTCTCTTGCATTGCCCTTTCTCTCAACAGGTTTGGTCTTTCCTCCAACAAAAGTTGACTATTTGTTGGGTTTTTCCCTTAACAATCAAGGACTTCTTCTAATAGTGGAAATGCCCGAGCTCAAATGAGATGGTTACAAGGGTGTTGAATTTAGTTGCCCCTCATGTTGTGTGAAATCTATGGAAAGAAAGAAATACAGATAATAAATTTGAGCCTATTGTTGTTTTCAAAAAATTAATAAGGGGAATCTATGAAAACTTAAAGCAAAAGGGGAATAAATACTAGAAAATTGATTTTTGGGACTTAAATGAGACAAGAGGGAAGAACAAAAAGTGGGAGAATAGTGTCTAGTTGTCTCCTCCCAATGACTAGATCAAAATCAATTTTGATGGTGAAGTGAAAGGTAACCCTAGCCAGTTAGGTTGCAACAATATTGTAAGGGATAGTAGAGGAAATTTATTAGTTGGCATTTTTGTCCCTTTAGGAACCCAGACGAATCATGTGGCCAAAGCTCTTGAGGCTTTTTGTAGTCTGGATTTAGCAAACTATTTAAATTATCAAAGCATATAGTTAGAAGGAGATTCCGTGAACATTATAAAATATATTAAAGGCGAGTCTTCCCCATCATGGACTATAGGAAATGCTATTAAAAAAGATAAAGATATTTTAAATTATTTCAATCAAGTTCACATTTCCCATGTGTATAGGGAAAATAATAGGGTGGCTGACAACTTGAAAAACTATGAGGTGAGATCTGATGATGTCGTTGTTGGAAATGAGATAAGTAACTAAGAGGGGAGGGGTGAATCAGTTACTCCAAAAAAAATCCCTTGTCCCTTAGATGTCTTAAATACTTTAACACTGCTACTTGGTTAATTAAGCTATTCTTCTGTAACTCAAGTGTCAAAGTGATCTTTATATTATCCAAAGCAGTTATACACTAGAGAATTAATTGCATAAACATAAAGCATGAAACAAATAACATATACACAGGTGGCACCAAGATTTAATGTGGAAACCCAATATGCAAAAAACCACCAATGTAACTAGTTATGGTTTTTCACTCTTCTGAAGTGAGCCTTGTTAGCAGCCAACCCTGTTAAAGGTTATAATAACAAACTGTTAGGTGTGACCTTGTTAAAGGATTTAATCACCCTGTGAAGAGTGGCCTTGTTAAAGGTATTCAACACTTCAACATAGGAATGCTACCTTGTGAGAGGATTTACAAAAAGACTGTTAAGTCCACTCTGTTAAGAGATTTTAGATCACTGCTACAATTGTTAGAAAGTAATAATGAATTGACCTGTATGTGTAAGAAACTGTCTTTGCATATTCAGATCTCTGTTCTAATTATAACTAGATTTGTGCTGATCAGATGTTCTATTGCAGATCTGAGTGATCAATACTCAATAAGAATCCTATCTGGTTTTGCCTTCACTCTTCATATAACAGAATTCCACACTTCTTCTTTCTCTTCTTTCTTTCACCTTACTCTTCACACATTCAATCCAAACTTGACCTTTCATTTATATGGTAAGCCCTATCAAGTCGGCTTGAATATACTTCTAATAATAAATCACAATTTAGTCAACCTCATATAACCAATTAATATTAGAATATAAATCATTGTTAGTCAACTGCCACTGAATGCCTGACCAAGACTGAAATGCCTTAGTGAGTCGGTCAACACTGAAATTCCTTCAATGCCTGATTGAACTCGATCAACACTAAATAACTCATTCTTCTCACCAACTGTGCTCAGTCTGAATGTAGACATTTGTGTAACATCACTACATAAGTGTAAATATATGTGTAACATCAATGACAATACACAATTGAATAATTGTCTTCAATAATCTCCCGCTTTGGCATTGATGGCAACACAACATGTCATAATACTGTTACCCAAACTTTCTCATTATGAAGATTTTGGCTAGAGGTGGAGTAAAATGAGGCTCCCATGAGCGTTGAGCCCAGCCTATGAGGTTGACCTTGGTTCTAATCTTGGTTGTGTTCTTTACAGTCTCTTCAATCCCTATTTTTCTCTTGCCCATGCAAAAAATCTAAGTGTTAAAAAACATATGTATTTGGTAAAACCCTAGTTACCCGAAATCTATTCTAAATTATTATTACCTTTTGGGTGACTTGAGTTATTCAAATTCCCATGTGCGCATTTATACCTTGCATCAATCTCTAAGTCGCGTGGTAAAAATAGAATATTCCAAATCATCTAGCGACCCCAACTCTCGCTAGTCTCATGATCTCGTGATAGAAAAGCATATTCCATTTTGATCAAGAGACTGAGTGATAATCATTGGATTAGATGATGATCAGAAGCGATTTGGGTAATCTCTCAATGTAAACTGGAGTTGGCTAAAGACTTGGAGATCACGCGACTCAGTGTAATTCCTGCATACAGGTGTGACTTAAGTTCAAAGTTGGGTTAAGTTAAAAGCCTTTTGATCGGGTGGTCTTAATCAAAAGGAATATTCAATCAAGCAACAAAGACTTGGTGACTGCCACCCAGTTTAAAGGAGGTTTAACGCTTGTCGTGTGATCTCATGATAAAGCCAGGGTTAGCGGGAAGGTTGGGAGACTTAGCGGCAAAGAGAAGGTGTTAAATCGAGGTTATGAAGCATTGCCCAAGTAAATAAAATGATCAAATGGCTACATTTTGAAATGAAAAAGGATTGAAATCTCCATCGTCAATATAGAAATCTGTGCCACCTACAACTATTAGAATTAAAATATTCAAAGGAAATTCAAATATCTGATCTTAGAAGTTATTGTAGAAGCAGGTTGCAGAGAGGTAGATAGATCGGCCGACTTCGTAAAAGCAAAATTGATGATGGTAGGAAGATTTTAGAAGTTATATCAGATCAATCAAGGATATTTTTAGAATACATTTATGAATGAAACTGATGATGACATGTAACTGATTAAATGATTGACTATATTAAGTTGAAGATGATGCAAGACATTAAATCAGTTAATGGTTTATATTGTCATTGATTTCAACTTGATATCATCTGTATGGTCATATACATAATGCCAAAGACTTCAGAGAATCAATGGAATAAAGGTTATGCTTTCAGCAATACATAAAAGTCAAGTATTCACCAAGTGACAGACTACACCGACGGAGTGCACACCATCGATAAAGACAGAGATAAAATCACATTGACGCCTGACGAGCAGAAGACAGTGTTGCCAAACGAAGCAGAATCAAAGGATGCCCGACAAGATAAAAATAGTGTTGCCCGACGAGCAAGATCCAATGATTCCCAGTAGATGAAGATCCCAAAGCTAACTGAAGCAACACCGACGGAACTGGTAGTTGTCACCGGTGACAAACTACAGATTTGACCGACATAATAGAGAGATAAAAAAATGACAAAATATCTAGCTAGCAGAGCTAAAAGATAGACTTAATTGGTTGTTTGACTTGTTTTAATCGACCACAATTAAGTAAATGATTTGTACAGTTGGCAAGAAGATAACTATGAGATAAAATATGAGATAAAGCTGCAAATCAATTTGGCTAGATTGTTTTTCACGCCAAGAATCAAGAATCAAGAACCTAGAATTAAGGAGCATCATGTCTATATAAGAGACAAGAATAATTCATTCCCAGAAGCAAGCAATCAGATACACGAGGGAGTGAACTGATAGAAGATGCTAAAGAGAAACTGATGAAGGAAAAAAATCATGCAGTCCTGATCAATCAAGCTAAGGGAGAGCTAAAGAATTCTGTAGACACCGACAAATAGAAAAGCACAAAATCATAGAGCAGAAATAGTTAAGTAAAAAGGAATTGAATTGATACATTGATCAGAGAGATATTGTGAGTAAATAGATCTAAAAATCTGCAATTCAGTTGCATTAGAAACAGGTCATTTTGTTTCAGTTTAACCATTGAAGCATTAAGTCTCTTAACAAAGTAGGACTTAACAATCTTTTTGTAATTGAGGTATATCCTAACAGATTACCAAAAGGTTGACTCATGATAGTAGCACCGGTCTTACCTAAATCCTATTGACAGTCTTAGAAGGAGGCTGATTCAAGGATGGTAGTGAGATTTGCATAAAGCCTATTGACAATCATGAGACTGATTCATGGATGGTAGCATAGATGCCAGATACTAAGTGACAACCTATGTATAAAAATCCTCTAACAAGGTCACACTTAACCCTGTGTTTGTAACCTTTAACAGGGTTGGCTCCTAATAGGGCTCACTTGAGAAGAGTGAAAATTTAGGGTACTGGTCCCAGTGGTTTTTTCCCTTAACAGGGTTTCCACATTAAAATCCTTGTGTTATGTGTGTGTGGTTTATTACTTTAGTGTTTTACATTTCACATATGCATATATGGATTGATTGGTATACTCTGCATATTTACTGAGTATCGGTAAATATAGTTTACTACTTATCAGTTATCAAGGAGAATAGGGACAGACAAGGTAAATTGATAGACAATTATTTGTTTCAAGTATTTCAAAGGCATGCATCTTGTAGGGACTTAATAATTGGAGAAGTATTGATTGGTAGATTAAATTGGATAAATTTTTGAGGCCACTGATTCACCCCCCGCCTCTCAGTTATTACTAACAATTGGTATCAGAGCTTGTGTGCTTAGAAGGAAGGTTTCAAGACCTAAGTTAAAGATCACAAGATGAATAGACGAGATGTGCCCAAGTTGAACAAGGACAACTTTACTTCATGGTAAAGTAGGATAAAGCTTCACTTATCAGGTATTGGAAATGATATTAATCAATACTTAGATACTGAATATGTGTTTCCTACAGGATAATTGATAGTAGATTAATTGAGAGTAAAGCATGAACATAACTGCATGGTCATAGAGCTTTCAGCCTCACTCTCTGATGCTGAATTTGAGGATGTGAAAGATTGTAAAAATGCAAAGACAATGTGGGACAAGTTGAAACTTGTACATGGAGGTGATGCAAATATTCTGAGAGCCAAGGCAAAAAGCCTTAGAGGAAAGTTTGATGATCTCAGAATGAAAGAAGGTGAAAACATCACACAGTACAACACAAGAATAAAAGAAGTAGTCAATGCTATACGAGGTGTTGGAGGTACACTTGAAGAGGAGACAGTGGTAAGTAAAATCCTAAGAACCCTATTGCCTATATATGCTATTAGAGTCTCTGTTATTCAAGAAATAAGAGTAGTAGCAAATAATACAGTCACTCTTGATAGCCTGATTGGTAGACTGATTTCATTTGAGATGAACAATTTTGATAATAGTGTCTTACCAAGCTTAGAGTTTGCATTCAAGTCTTCTATGAGAATAAGAAAATCTAGTTAGAGACACTCATCTAGAAGAGATAGTGAAAGCGAAAGTGAAGAAGAAGATCTAGATGAAATTGAAGCACTCATGGCAAGAAGAATGCTA
>MU228540.1:1131085-1144576 GCA_018584345.1 Thuja plicata
ATTGAGTAATGTAGATACCATCCTTCATTTGATGTACTTGTAATCCAACAAAGAATTTGATCTCACCAAACATAGACATCTCAAATTCTTTACTCATAGCTACAGAGAATGCTTTGCATAGGTCATCGTAACCAGTGAATAATATGTCATCAACAAATATCTCTGCTAACAATATTTTTTTTTCTGGTCCTTCTTTGATGTACAGGCTTCTATTATCATTGGTTCTATGAAATCCAATGCTTATTAGATAGCTATGTAGTCTTTCATAATAGGCTCTCGGCACTTGCTTTAGTCCATACAAAGCTTTGTGCAGCTTGCAAACCATATCCCTTCTGCTAGGATCAATAAATGCTTTAGGTTGATCAATGTAGACTTCTTCTTCTAGGATTCCATTCATAAATGCAGATTTCACATCAATTTGATACACTTTGTATCCTTTATGTGGAACATATGCTAGAAGAGTTCTGACTCCTTCAAGTCTTGTAATGGGAGAAAAAGTTTCTCCATAGTCAATAACCTCTTCTTGAGCATATCCTTTACAAACTAGTTTGGCCTTGTTTCTATAAACTTTACCATTTTCATTCATCTTATTTCTAAAAACCCACTTGGTTCCAATCACATTCTTGCCCTTTGGCCTAGGCACAAGAGTCCAAGTCTCGTTCTTCTCAATCTGCTCAATTTCTTCATTCATTGCTTCTATCCAAATTTCATCATTCAGTGCATCTTTAACAGTTCTAGGTTCAAATTCACTTAGTAAGAATGTACCTTTGAGTTTCTTCCTTGTCAATACACCTTCTGTCTAATCTCCAATTATTTTCTTAGTTGCATGATGCCTTTTAACATATCTAGAAAGTACTAGATCTTTTGTTCTAAGTTCTGGACTTGATCCACTAGGTTTGTCATTCTCAAATATTCTTTCTTGTTCCTCTGTCTGATGCTCGAGATCCACCATATATGACTCAGATCCCTGTATCTATGAATTGGGCTCCTCTATCTATGACTCGGTTCCCTCTGCTTGTGACTCAGTTTCCTCTATCTGTGACTCGATCTCTTCTACCAGCAGCTCAGGTTGCATTGTTTGTGCTAGTATATTTAGTGGTCAAGAGTTCTTTTGTCCCATCACCATTGCTCGAGTCATAGGTATAGTATCAATTTCATAATACACAAAGTTCCTGTAGTCTTTAGGCTCTTTACTACTCTTTTCTTCACATTTTTCTACAAACTCATCAATCTTGACATGTACCCTTTATATGACTTTATGAGTAGTAAGATTTAGGCATTTTTATGCTTTTCTTTTACATGAGTAACCTAGGAATATTCCTTCATCACTTTTTGCATCTAGTTTTCCATTTCTATCTTCCTTAAAGATTTAGCATCTACTTCCAAATACTTTGAAATAACAAACATTAGGTTTATAGCCATACCATAATTCAAAAGGTGTCGTGTTATTACCTTTCTTCAGTTGAACTCGGCTCAGGGTGAACACTATAGTGCTGATGGCCTCCTTTGAGTATTTGGCAGCAACATTCTTTTCAATCATTAGAGTTTTGGCACAATCCATGATGAATCTATTTCTTCTCTCTTCTATTCCATTTTGTTGTGGTGTGCCAGGGGTAGATACCTATCTTTTGATTCCTCTCTCATTACAAAATTCATTTAACTCATTAGAAATGAATTCTCCTCCTCTGTCAGATCTTAGGCATTTTAGTTTCTTTCTTGTTTCCTTTTCTACTCTTGCAAGATACCACTTGACTTTCTGAAAAGCTTCTATTTTTTCTCTGAGAAACATGACAGTCATCATTCTGGAATGATCATCAGAAAAAAGAATAAAATACTTCTCTCCAGTATATCTTGTTGTTCCAATTGGTCCACATAGATCAATATGTACCAATTCCAAGACTTCATTAGTATTGTAATTCTTGATTTTGAAACTAGTCTTGCTCATCTTTCTGATTTGACATTGTTTGCATATTGCTAACTCAGGTTTCTTTAAAATAGGAATACCTCTAACTCTCTTGTTCTTTCTTATGTTTACTAAATTATCAAATTTTACATGACACGACCTTTTATGCCATAACAAAATTTCTTCTACTTGTGCAATAAAGCATGAACCTTCAGTGAGATCAAGATAGAATAGATTACCTTTTGTTTGTCTTCCAGTTCTGACTAGGTTCCCTTTACCATCTAGGAGCTTGGCCTTACCATTCATGAATTCCACCTTGAAGCCAATTTTGTTCATCTGTGCTACACTGAGTAGATTTCTCCTCAATCCTTCAACCCAATAAGAATTATCACATTTGATTCTTTCTGTCAGAACAGTGCAACCTTTTCCTCTTACAGGGCAAGGTTCATCATTCCCAAAACTGCCACTCCCACCATCATAGTGTTCAATATGTTCAAACTTTGTCTTATCACCAGTCATGTGATGAGAACAACCACTATCAATTATCCATGTGTCATATTTATTGATGTGTGAGAAAAGTGTTGTCTTTTCATCTTCTTTGTCTGACTCATCCCTAACAGAAATATAAACCATTTCTTGTTCTTCGTCACTGTCTGAATCTTTAGCAATATAAAAAGACTTCTTACCTTTATCCTTGTATCTTTAGTAGCTCTTGAAATATTTCTTGCCCTTGAATTTGTTGAACTTTTTCTCATCTTTGTCTTCTTTGTTCGAACACTTTGCAACAATGTGACCAACCTCATTACATGAGAAACAAACCAATGGTATCTTTTCTCTGTATTTTCCTTTTGCATCTCTTCTTGCAAGTAGTTCTTGAATGATGTCAAGATTTTCATCATCAGATTCATCATCACTATCACTTTCAATTTTCTTCCCTTTTGAGTATCTATCCTTCTTACCAAGGTTCATTTTTGCTTTGAATGCAGACTCAAGATTGCTAGAGCTAGGAGAGTAATTGTCAAAGTTGTCCAGCTCAAAAGTTGTAAGCCTTCCCACTAATGTATCCAGAGTTATATATTTATTGCACCTCATCTCTTGAATAGCTGAAAATCTAATAACATAGATAGGAAGTAAATTTCTTAGTACCTTGTTGACCACTGTTGTATCTTCAATTATTCCTCCTATAGCTCTGATGGAAATCACAATCTTCTTGATTTTGTCACTATATCCTGTAATGTCTTCTGCTTCTTTCATTTTCATCTGGTCAAATTTTCCTCTTAGACTTTATGCTTTGGATCTTCTTACATTTGCATCTCCTCCATGAATTTCTTATAATTTCTTCCACATATCATAGGCTGTAGGATAGTCCTTGAATTCATCAAATTCTGAGTAGTTGAGTAAAGAGGCTATGCCAATCATCATTATGTTATGATGCTTCCATTCCATCATCTATTCCACAGTCATAGTCCCTGTTGGTTCCACATATTTTATCTCCAAAAATTGCAAACTAGCATCACCGATACTAGATAGATGTAGCTTCATCAGATCCTACCATGCTAGGAAATTGTCTTTGTTTAGCTTAGGGATCTCCCTTATGTAAGATATTTCTGATCTTTAGCTTAGGCCTTGAAACCTTCTCTGAAAGAACTTGAAGCTCTAATACCAATTGTTGGAAATGAGATAAGTAACTAAGAGGGGAGGGGTGAATTAGTTACTCCAAAACAAATCCTTTGTCCCTTAGATGTCTTAAATACTTTAACATAGTTACTCAGTTAATTAAGATATTCTTCTGTAACTCTGGTGTCAAAGTGATCTTTATATTATCCAATGCAGTTATACTTTAGAGAATTAAGTGCATAAACATAAAGCATGAAAAAAATAACATATACATAGGTGACACCAATATTTAACATGGAAACCCAATATGGGAAAAACCACCAATGTAACTAGTTACTATTTTTCACTCTTCTGAAGTGAGCCCTGTTAGGAGCCAACCATGTTAAAGGTTACAATAACAAACTATTAGGTGTGACCTTGTTAAAGGATTTAATCAGCTTGTGAGGAGTGGCCTTGTTAGAGGTCTTCAACACTTCAACATAGAAATGCTACCTTGTGAGAGGATTTACGAAAAGACTGTTAATAGATTTTAGATCACTACTACAATTGTTAGAAAGGAACAATGAATTGAACTGTATGTGTAATAAATTGTCTTTGCTGATTCAAATCTCTGTTATGATTATAACTAGATCCTTTCTGATCAGATTTTCTATTGCAGGTCCGAGTGATTAGTACTCAATCAAAATCCTATCTGATTTTGCCTTCACTCTTCATATCATAGAATTCCACACTTCTGCTTTCTCTTCTTTCTTTCACCTCACTCTTCACACATTCAATCCAAACTTGACCTTTCATTTATATGGTAAGCCTTGTCAAGTTGTCTTGAATATATTTCTAATAATAAATCACAACTTAGTTGGCCTCATATAACCAATTAATTATAGAATATAAATCACTGTTTGTCGGTTGCCACTGAATGCCCGACCAAGACTAAAATTCCCGAGTGACTCGGTCAACACCAAACTTCCTTCAATGCCCGACTCAACTCAGTCAACAATAAATAACTCATTCTTCACATCAACTGTGCTTAGTATGAATGTAGAAATTTTTGTAACATCACTACATAAGTGTAAATATATGTGTAACATCAATGAAAATACACAATTGAATAATTGTCTTCAACAGTCATGACATGGGAGTACCTCACCAATCTGAATGATGACATTAAAACCAAAAATTAATTATGACAAGATCAATAATAAGGAGGGTTCATTATTTTTTAATGGGGTTTAAAGGCTCGGATGATATGGATTCTATAGGGGATCATTGGAAAGAGATGTGTAAGGGAAGAAATATTAATTATAGCTTTATCTCCCACACTTTTTGGGTAATTTTAGTCACTTCTCTTCCGCTGCAAGTTAACAAAGGCTTTTACTTCTGTCTTCTTGCTTTTGGTAAGAGAGAGATTAGTCTGAATTTCAGCAGGATGAGTGCCGATCTTAAGAGAAAAGAACCTAACAATTGCAGGAAGTTGAAAGAGGAGGATATAGCCATGGAGTGGCATAAGTTGGAGAAAGGCGGGGTCACCTCATACTTGGAGAAACTTCATGGATTCGAAAAATGTTTTACTCATAAATTTTGTGAGGGATGGTTAAATAACAAGGTGACCATGGATGGTAAAATGATTGTCCTAACGGTGGATGTTATAACCCAAATTACTGGCATTCCCAACAAGGGTCTCAAATTTTATAGGAACTGCAAGATTTCAGACATGGATGTGAAGAAAATTTTGAAGTCTGATCATGAGAAGGAGATTTTCAGTGACGCATAGGCTAATAGATTTATTGATGCTAGCAAGATTAAGAAAATATGGCGTGATGTACTGCTCATTATCACGGAGTACATAACTCTGGATGGCCACTTTGCAAGGGCTCATTCTCACCATTTCATGCTATTAAATCACTTCACGTACAAGGATTTGTTGAATATTCCATACTATTTACATAGTTCTCTGGTTAAAAGCCTTACTGAACATAAAAACAAAACTAAGAAAATTGTGTTGCATGAGGGTTTGATTTTGTTAATTTGTGAACACATAAGGGATAAGGTCCTTGAACTTAGTAATAAAACCACTAGCATGAGGAAAGGTAAATAGAAAGTTGGGGAAGATATGGAGGACAACTCCAAGAAAGCTGGGTCTAGCACTACTAAGTGTGAAGAGAAAAGTTGGGGTGGTCATGGTGAGTCTGATACTGAGGATTTAGGTAATAATAATAGGGATGATATTAACCATATTTACAACGAGGAAGAAGATATTAGTGAGGACTCTGGTGGGGAAGAAGAATGAAAGTTGAGGAGACTGAAAATACTAAAATGGGTAAAAATGATAAGGCTGAGAAGCAAGTTGAAGAGGAAGATGTCAAGATGGAAGATTCTGACTAGCTTCAAGAAGGGACAAATAGTGACCATGACTCGGGCAATGAGAAGGATGGAAAATTCAATTTGGATAGTAGGAAGGTTGCTATAAATAGGGAAGGTACATCTAGTGAAAACTCAAGCCATAACTCAAAGAACTTAGGGTACTTTATGGATAAAGTTGTCCAGATTTCCACCATGGAGGACCCTGAAAGGGAGGAAAGCGAGAAAATGGAAGAGGTGCCCATTCTTGGTAACTTTGTGATAGGGGTTAAGCATAACATTCCGGTGAATCATGACACGCAAGAGAACTCTGAGGAAGAAACAAAGGATGTTAGAAATAAGAGGGACATGGAGTCCTCTATTAAGTTCATTTTTCATGATTTCAATGATAGAGAGGAGATCACCATAGGAGCGCTCCAAACAGCTAAAGTCGAGGCTCTATACTCTTTCAGGTTCAAGAAATAGTGCTTTCAAAAAATTAAAATGTTGAACCTGAAATGTAGAAAATTGGAGGCTAATAACAATAAGCTTAAGGAACAAATGGCTAGGGGAAGCAAGTCCAATAGGAAATGAATCTCACTCAGGAAGTGAGAAATTCTATGGATACTATCAAAGGTCAGGTGGACAAGCTAGAGAATACCATTTACAAGATTCTCAAGAATAGAAAATATAGTATAAAAGCCACCAACTCCAACCTCAAAGCCCTAGTTAAAATTATGGTAAATACGATGGGGAAAGCTGGTGGTAACAAGGATGTGATCCTAGAGGAAAGTGGTGGGCCAGGAACCAGAACCAGAGCCATTGTGAATAAAAAATCCCCGCCTATGAATATGAATGTTAATTAGCTCAAAGGCATCATTGGGAGGATGGAGGAGATAAAAGAAAGGATGGAAGATACTCTAAAGAGTAATCTCACTCTAGCTGGCACTGGTGTTTGATTCAGGTTCTTTGTTGGGTGCTCCCTCTATGCTAGATGCTACTGGTTTTTTGTCGGGTGGTTTTTCTGTTGTCTTTTGTAGTGCTATTTTTTTCTCATTTCCTACTTTTTTTTAGTGTTTCATAATGATGTATCTTTATCTTTCTTGTTTGTAAAGGGTTTTGGGTCCCTTCAAAACCCATTTTTACCAATTAATAAAAAAATATTGGAATATTGTGAATTATGTTTTGAAGTAAAATTGATGTCAACTGAAAATTGTATGATGATTCAATGCGTACCTATGTTTTCATGAGAAAATTGATTTGCAAATATTATTTTGGGTAGATGGTGAATTATGATGGATTGGTTTAGATGATTACTTTGATGCAAATTGAATTTTATATATTCATGGTTAAACTATATTGACATGTGAGATTTTATGATGTTCATGAATTTACATAGGCTTTGTGAGTATATGTATTTCATATATGGATAGTTGGAAAACATTGTTTTGATTAATGGTGATTTATGTGAATGTATTTGTGAAGGATGTATGGTCAACTATTGTCAATTAATTGCATTAGTGTACATATGGGTTTTTTGGACTACTGATATTTGGATTTAGTGTGCAGGAAATTTGACCATGGAAATAAATCGGGGAAACCAAGGTTAGACCATTGTGAAAATAGTCAAAACCAAGGTTGCTTCTAATGAGAGACAAAACCTCATTGTAATGTGTTTTTTTTCGTAATTGTGTATGCTTGAATGTATTTTAATTATAAATTATTAATTTGTAAATTCTGTATAATTACAAGTGGATATGTCAAGTGTATTATTATGTGTTATGTAGTGTCATTTGACACATGTATTATGTAAATAAGTGGCATGACATGTCCACTTGGAGAGCTTTAGTGTCCACCTTCCCCACTTGGTACCTAGTTGTGTTTCCCATAAGGACCACTTGGTTTGTGATCCCAAAGTGAGGTCAAATCTATTGGAACCCATAGGTGAACTTAACTAGGGTTTTATAGGGGTCATATGGTCACCCAGGGTTGATATTAACCCCCTTATGACTATTCCACTTCATATACTTATGGTTAAAGGGAGTTTCTAGCCATAAGATATCATATTTTGACTTGGAGAAGCCTCAAAAAAGTTGACTCTCCAAGATGAACGAAAATAAACTTTTTGAAGCATGGTCTTGGGTAGACCACCTTCCATTTGAATGAAAAAACTTGTCATCCTTTTTCTAGTCACATTTTTAGGGACCCATTTTTAGTAAGTGTAAGGGGTTTGGGAAAGAGAAGTCAATATGAGCTCACATCTCTTCCAAGAACTTGGAAAATGTGATGGTTTTGAATTTAGAGGGGAACTTGGAGAGAGTTTCTCTCAATCACCCACTCTCAAACTTTAGAGACAACAAGTGAAACAAGAAAGATTTGGGGGATGGAAAAAAGGGGAAAAAATTCAACAAATATTACCATAACTTCTATTTTCAAGGTTGGTGGCTTCAATCTCTCTCCTCCATTAATAGTGTTTTTTGCATATGGATCCATGAAGGAAGAAAGAAATATATTTGTTTGATACTTGCATTGTGTGTAGATATATTGATTTTGCACCATGTTGTTTTTGCACTTATTTGATGTTATAGTTCTTATTGTGTTTGTGAAATATGTGTCTTTGTGTGTGTTGTAAATGTTGTATGTATGGGATTGTGAAAGGCTAAAATAACCCTTGGGAGGGTAGAGTAGCCTTGAGGGTGAAGGGAAGAGGACAACCCTCTTGGTGTAGAGTCTCTCTCCTGGGGAGAGAGGGATGCACCATTGATTATGCCTAATCCATGGTAGGCTTGAAGCATTTTTTCTTTGGGGGTCATAAGGGTTATTGGCCATATGGTTAAGAATGCTTTGGGATAAAAGTTGATATGTTACCTTGTGAAAATGTGAGGAAATTGCCTTGTTGAAGGATTTTTATTTTTGTATTCCCTTATTCTCACATTGGGGTACTTGGTACACCTTCACCCTTGGGAAGCTTTGTTTTAAGCTCCTTGTATTAAGCCTTGGAAGGGAGTGTATTGTTAATAATGTTGCATTTTTGTAGTTGTTGGTTTGAGTGTAACCTGTCTCTCCCTGGTTCCCCAAGCTCAGGGGTGGTCTCTTAGAGACCTAGGTTGGGAGGTAATCTCCCATGGTCAAGATATAAGTTTTATTTGTAGGTATGCACCTGGAGAATAGAGATTATGAAGACTATGTTCAAAAGAAAAGAGAAAACTTGAAATGAGCTATGTGTGAAGTCACATTGTTAGACTATGTTGTTATAAGTTGTATTCCTCCATGTTGTACAAGTTTTATTTTCTTTGAAAATAAAAGAATGTGCATACTACTATGTGATAGGAAGTTTTCAAAAATTTAGTGTATTCGTGGAAGAGTTAAAGCTAGATGTGAATGGTGTACAAACAAAAAGTAAACAACTATAAATTTCTTTGTACATTTAGTATGAGAAAAAAAAAGGAAATTTTTTATGGAAGTTGTTGTTTTTAATTTATATGATCTTAAATTTATCCATTGATTCTTTTTCCCATTTCATTAAGTGCATAATGTATATACTGGTTAAAAAAGAGATATACACAAATCTGATTTCTATAACAAGTGTGGTGCAGGAGCACCTAGACATCAAGACATTGTAGGAGATCCTAAGGGATATTTTAAATTTGATATGTTAATCCATATTTTTGGATATTCTATTCCATGTAAAAGAATCAAATGTAATGCCTAAGGGCAAATAAAAATGTACAAATGTCATTTAGTTGTCATTTGTGGCCTAGTTGGTCAAAAGTTCAAAATGATGTAACAAAGCCATGAAGAGGATAAAGTAGATGTATTTATTCATTTGAGGAGTCATATGATGTGTTTGAATGTTTTTTATATATCCATGAATTTATTTTTTGAAAAAGTGTAAAAGTTGTCAATTTGACAAGAAATGTTGTCAAAGAAAAATGCATAAAAGTTGTAAAAATGCAACCTAGGAGGTCCAAATTGATTAAGGGGTAGTTATGAAAGTTTCCAAGGTTGGGAACCACTATTTAAATGACTTAATATGAATCCAAGACACAATGAAGCAGCATAATACCATTTTGATTGAATTTGATAGTCTAAAATCCTTTGTTTTGAAGTTCTAGACGGTTTTTCCTCTATTTCTAGGCCTTGTACATGCATTTAAGGCCTGGAAATGGTGTATTATTATTTAAATTTGATATATTAGTGAATAATATTTCATTGGGTTATGGTGTGGATCATTTTGGTGAAGAATTGACTGAGTTATGAATGTTTCATGGATTGCAATTATCAGGATTTATGAAAATAGTCATGTTCCAGAAACATTTACGGTTATTTAATGATTGTTAACTAGAACAAAAATTATATTTTCAGAAAGAGGGATGAATTTTATTTCTAATGCAAGTGGTTTGGTGAGTTTTTGTTACCTTTTGTGAAAGTTATTGCAAATTTAGTAAAACTAGGTTGAAACCCTCTTCAATGGAGTTGTTTCCAAGGGTTTGGACATAATTTGAATTTTAACTATTAGAAAAATATAAAAGTTACATATTATTGAAGGGGATTCATGTATATTTAAAATGAATTTTTTTTTGGATTTAATGGATAATTATGGAGTAATAAACTTGATGCCCTAGATGGATGTGTGTGTATGTTTTTCTCTATTTTATGATAGTCAATATTGGTCTCGCTACAGGAGGATATAAATTTTAATTAAACCGTTGGATTCTTCTCATTTTTGGATATGGATAATAAAATATAATTATATACAACTACACCAGAGGGATTGGACTAATATTTTCATGTGTGAAAGTTGTGCATACCAGAAAATAGGGTATCAGAACTATCCTGGACATGACAGATTTGGAAGATGTTTGCTACATGGATTGGATGGACTCATTGTGGGTTGGTAAGAGTTTATTTTAATGGATTGAAAATTTCAGATGGATAATGTTTAGAAATAGTGGATTTCAGATCCAATGTTGAAGAACAAGGTATGGAAACCTTAAGTACAAGGTAGGAGGTCTGATTGTGAATGAACCAAGATAGAGTTTAAAGAATGAATTTGATTGATTGACTGGGAGTTGATTTGTTTTGTGAATGTAACCGATTGCATTGTTGATTTACATTGTATTATACCTCTAACTCTTGATTTAAAGTGGATTAGATCATGTTAGGTCCTAAATTTTATGAGATTTCAAGATGCATGCACTAGTGGGAGAGTGCCTCTACATCAAATTGGTATCAGAGCCCAGAAAAAGATCTGGGCTAGGAGGAGGTTTTGTGTTTTGGTTTTATTATTGGTTGCAGGTGCTTATCCACCAGCTGCATATGAAGGTTGGGTTGTGTGTACAGACACTGGAATTCTTTCAAGGGTCAAGAGATGGTCCAGGGCCAAGGATTGGTCTAGTTTGTTTCCAAGAGACTAGGGAAAGAGGAAGGATGGGACTCCTAGGTGAGGCAAAAGGTGAGTTGTTTGGAGTAGAAAGGTAAAGGTAGATCTGTGATTGATAAGGCACTAGGAAGTGTAACCATGGATGTTCCACTGATAGGGGCACTAGAGAAGAAGATAAAAATGACAGTCATGTGTCCTTGAAGAAAAATTTTCTAAGGAAAGAGGCATGAAAGTACAGAGGTAAAGGAGGTAAACAATATTTTTGGTCTAAATTTTCTTGCAGGGTATTGGTTCCATGTTTCCAAGAGACTTGGAAACTTTTAAAGCTTGGTAGTATGGTGCAGAAGCACCTAGACATCAGGACATTGTAGGAGATCCTGAGGGACATTTTTAATGTAATATGTTAATACATATGTTTGGATATGATATTCCATATAATAGAATCAAATTTAATGACTAAGGGCAAATAAAAATGTAAAAATGTCATTTAGTTGTAATTTGAGGCCTAGTTGGTCAAAAGTTCAAAATGATGTAACAAAGCCATGCAAAGGATAAAGTAGATGTATTTATTCATTTGAGGAGTCATATGATGTGTTTGAATGGTTTTTATAAAGCCATGAAGTCATTTTTTGAAAAAGTGTAAAAGTTGTCAATTTGACAAGAAATGTTGTCAAAGCAAAATGCATAAAAGTTGTAAAAATGCAACCTAGGAGGTCCAAATTGGTTAAGGGGTAGTTATGAACATTTACAAGGCTGGGAACCACTATTTAAATTATTTAATATGAATCCAAGATAGAATGAAGAAGGAGAATACCATTTTGATTGAATTTGATAGTCTAAAATCCTTTGTTTTGCAGTTTTAGACAATTTTTCCTCTATTTCCAGGCCTTGTACAGACATTTATGGCCTAGAAATGGTGTATTATTATTTAAATTTGATATATTAGTTTCATTGGGTTCTGTTTTGGATAAGTTTGGTGAAGAATTGAATGAGTTATGAATGTTTCATGGATTGCAATTATCTGGATTTCTGAAAATAGTCATGTTGCAGCAACATGTATGGTTATTTAATGAATTTTAACTAGAACAAAAATTATATTTTCATAATGAGGGATGAATTATATTTCTAATGAAAGTGGTTTGGTGATTTTTTTTTACGTTTTGTGAAAGTTATTGCAAATTTGGTGAAAGCAGGTTGAAACCCTCTTCAATGGAGTTGTTTGCAAGGGTTTGGACATAATTTGAATTTTAGGAATTGGAAAAATATAAAAGTTACATATTATTGAAGGGGATTCATATATATTTAAAATGGATTTTTTTGGGATTTAATGGATAATTATGGAGTAATAAACTTGATGCCCTAGATGGATATGTGTGGATGTTTTTCTCTGTTTTATGACAGTCAACATTGGGCTCGGTACAGAGGATATAAATTTTAATTAAACCATTGGATTCTTCTAATTTTTGGATTTTTTTATAAACCCTAATTATCTACAAATAAAATAGAGGGATTGGTCTAATATTTTCATGTATGAAAGTTATGCATAACAGAAAACATTGAATCAGAACTGTCCCAGACAGGACAAATTTTGAAGATGTTTGCTACATGGATTGGATGGACTCATTGTGGGTTGGTAAGAGTTATTTTTTAATGGATTGACAATGTCAGATGGATAATGTTTATAAATAGTGGATTTCATATCCAATGTTTAATAACAAGGTATGGAAACCTTAAGGACAAGGTAGGAGGTGTGATTGTGAATGAACCAAGTTAGCTTTTAAAGAATGAACTTGATTGATTGATTGGGAGTTGATTTTTTTGGAAAATGGAACCAATTGTGTTGTTGATTTACATTGTATTCTACCTCTAACTGGCTATTTAAAGTGGATTGGATCATGTTAGGTCCTAAATTGTATGATATTTCAAGATGCGTGCACTAGTGGGAGAGTGCCTCTGCATCAAAGTGGCTATAGAAGAAAATAATATATTTTCATACACATTTCATGTTTATGTTTTCATCTAGGCAAGTTTTTATATAGAAAAAAAACTCAATACATATTTAAATGTTAAAACATGCCATGAACCCTGATATTAATGTATATACATAGGTGTATACATAATTATTAGAATTATTGGAGATTCTTACTGTATTTATATCAGTATATAAATAAATAAATAAATAAATAAATAAATATATATATATATATGTATATATATACATATGTATATATATATATATACATATACATAC
>MU228540.1:1167847-1181513 GCA_018584345.1 Thuja plicata
CGAGGTTGACCTTGACCTAGGTAAGGGTCAAGGTCAACCTTGACCTAGGTTAGGGTCAAGGTTGACCTTGACCTTGGTCAGGGTCAAGGTTGACATAGACCCAAAAGGTCAACCTTGACCCTGAGGTCAAAAACCTTAGATCTGTAGTCCAAGATGCCAAAAACTGGATGGAAAGAAGTGGAAAAAGAGGTAGAATAGTGTGAAATCTAGGTCAAAGTAAAGAACCCATTCAAGGTGCTTTATATGACCCCAAACCACCTACTCAAAAGGATAAACCAGTCTACCATGAAAGTGGTTCAATTTTCCAACTATACATTTAGCTCCCACTTTAGCGGGAGTATAGAAATCAAATATTCTCATGGTAAAGTTAGAAGGAGTCAAACTCTAACCCAAAGCAAAAGGCAATAGTTTATCAAAAGCATAGTTTGAAAAATAAAGAAGAGGTAATGACCTAGGACAATCACCTCCCATATAAGAGGGTATCCATAGTAAAAAACATACATCTTTATAAGGAAATAATGTTATATGATAAACAAATGCCACTAAGCTAAGGAAAGTAGATCCTTAGATAGAGGAAGAAAGAAAATACCTTTCCCCCCTAGGGTGAAAGCAAGGGATATATCAAATTATATTAAGAAACATTGTTGTAGAAAAGAGATATCATGCAAGAAGTGAGAAAGTAACCCCTGTGAGGGATAACACATTATTCAATTTCCAAGGTGAGAGATTTATCAACCATTGAAACCCAATTTCAAACATAAAAATAGGTTATAATCAAGGACATGGATCCTCAATGCAAACCAAAATTTTCATGTATGATGGATATCAAATAATAGATAGATACTACTTAACCAAGGGAAAAGTGGATCCCAGAAAGACAGAAAAGAAGGAGATGGCATCCTTTCCCCCCAAGTGTAGGGACAAGGATGAAAGGGGACCTATTATATCGCTCACAATACTATGTAAGACAATGAACCCCCAAAGATTAGACTAACATTGTTTACATAATATAGAGTTCCATAATAGGAACATAAATGTTATTTAGAGAAAATAGGATTTAAATATAACTCATTTCCACATGATATAAAAATAACTTTACTATCAATGAGCTGCCTAATCTTATAATGTAAAACTTGATATTCTTTAGAGTGATCATGAAATCTATGATAGAAACAAAAAGGAAGAATCTTCAAGTATAGACTACGTTTATTTTTTTGTTTAGGTCTAGTAATTATCTTAGCATGAAGGAGTTTAGGTAGAACAATCTCTTGGTCAAATTCCTTCATAGGGTCATCATGTTTTAAAATGTTATTTGAGATGTTGGTAACATTGATGTGTTATTGAGGATTAAATCCCAACCCACAAGAATTCTCATGCCCCCCATTCTGTAAGGGCATTTGAATTCCCTATTTATGTTGAGTACATCCTTGACTATGGGATCCTTGTTTAACTAGTAAATGATAACCATGACCATAACAAGAAGCCATATCACAAGGAGTCAATGGAACTTCGGTAGTCACTATGTCATCATTAGTATGTTTGATAGATTCACAAGAAGGAAAAAGAAAGGAATACATCCTAGGAGAATATGGTGTAAGAGATTGATGCTCCATAGGATCATCACTAAGAGGGAGAGCATTAAGGGAATTCATATCATTTTCCGCTAATGTCTCATCACTAGAAGGAATCCCAATTAGAGGTATTGTATTAATAATGTTATCTTCTTTCTCTAACATGTCTACATAAGGAGAGTGTGATCTAGGAAAAGAGTCATCATCATGTATGAATATGTCATCCATTAATAAATCACCCTCTTGTATCAAAGCATCTTCAAAAGAAGGGGATAAATCAATGTCTTTATCCAAGGGTTCATCCCAAAAAGTAGAATCATCCTTAATGGCTTCATGAGGAAGAGAGTAATCAACATCCAAATCCAAAGGTTCATCCCAAAAAGTAGAATCATCCATAATGGCTTCATGAGGAAGAGAGTAATCAACATATAAATTTAAAGGTTCATCCCAAATAGGAGGATTATCCTCCCTATCAATAAAGGACATTGTAGGAGTGCCTAAATCTTGATCCCTAAAGGGGGAAGAATTATATTCTAAAGTAGGCTCATAGAAAAGACTTATATTAGGAGAAGAAGTAACATCTATCCTTAACTCACTTCTATGGTAAAGGTAAATTGAAGAGATTGTATAGGAGGATAAAATAGAAATAGGATCAATGGAGATATTATTCAAAAAAATTTCATCCTCACTCCCATGTACCTCATTAGGGGATCTATCCTCTTTAGCAACAAAATCCTCATCAAAGTATTCAAAACAGAAATCATACATGTTGAATACAACAAAAAATGTAAATGTTTTTGTATTTTTAAATAAATTTTGTGATTTTTATGAATTTTGAAATATAAATGCAAGAGCATAAAAGAAAATTTACTTCTATATGCATGCAAGGTCTAATATGAAATGTAAATCTAACACCAAAAAGAAAGAGTTGTCTATCGCAGGTTCACCAAAATGTAAAGTAGAAAAATGATGTTTATTGAATAAGAGTGTTTTGATACTCAAATCACTTATCACCTTTACATTTAATGTTTATAGTGGAGGGAAAGATAATATATTCCCTTTTATTCTTAAATTCACAAAGGAAGGATCCAAATTGATCAACCCAAAAAGGATCAATGCATAAGTGAATCAATCTATTGGAAATAAGAATAAAGAAGGAGATCCTAGGTTACCCTCTTAAAATGTGTGTGAAGTGTAAATGTGTGATAGATTTAGAATTATTAAGGATTTGAATTTAAATGAATGATAGAAAAGTACTAACCTTGAAATATTGCAGATCAAAGAATGCTATTTTCTTGGGTCTATACTTAGTTTTTAGAAAAACTGAAGTATGATCCGGAACTGGAATGCAGAGACGAACAAAACCCAAGAATATTTTTCCGATCTGACACTGTCTTATGAAAAAGGTCAACCTTGACCCACAAATTTCACCCCTGACCCAATAATGTCGGCCTTGACCTGCAGAGGTCTGACAGAGAATCTATTCGCGGAGCCCGACAGAAAGCTGAGAAGGGTATCTAGATCTAGGTTCAAATCTGTAGTCCCGAACCTGTACCTACAATAAAAATAGGTTTGTTTGTTGTGGGGGAGGGGTTTGCCTTAGTCAAACCCCAATTTAGGAATTAACCTTGAAATCAATAATTGAAATAAGAATGCTAGCACGTAGTAGAATTGAATCTAACAATGAAGCTATGATATTGAATAGATATGCAATTGTAATCCAAATGTAGCAAGTATGTAAATATGAAAGTTTGGAATCAATAGAAACCATAAAAATCCATGATTTTATGCTTTAAATCCACCTTGAAGAGATGATGAAAGAGTCTTGAAGATGCACAAAGGATCTTGAAGGAAGATCACACCATCATGATGGCTAGATCTAGGGTTTGAATGATGAATCTTGAATGCTTGAACCAAATCCCTTCAAAGGCTTGGAGCCTTGAATCCTTGATCTTCAATAGAGGCCTTGAATTCTTGAGATGAAGACTTGAACACCTTGAAAGCTTGGGAACATGTAGAACAATGGATGCTTCAACTTTTTGCTTGATCGCCTCTTATCACCTAGTTGATGGTTAGAGAAAATGAGAGGAGAAGGCTTCCTTTTATATTAAACTAGGGAAAAATATTCTAAGGAGGATAAAATAGGAGAATTAAATTAAAATTGGACCTATTCCCCTAGAAGAGGACCTAATTTAAATATAATTTAGGAATCACCGCTTCGGAACCCGAAACAGCCGACCCGGAAGCGGGAAATAACTTTTTGCAAAGACCGACATCCAGAAACTATGGGACCCTAAGATTTGAACCCTAGGTCAAGGTTGAGGTCAACCTTGACCTAGGTTAGGGTCAAGGTTGATATATAACCAAAAGGTCAACCCTAACCCTGAGGTCAAAAACCTTAGATCTACAGTCCAGGATGCCAAAAACTAGATGGAAAGAAGTGGAAAAAGAGGCAGAATAGTGGGAAGTCCAGGTCAAAGTCAAGAACCCATTCAAGGTGCTTGATATGAATCCAAAACACCTACTCAGAAGGCTAAACAAATCTACCATGGAAGTGCTTCATTTTTCTGACTATACAGTTGTTCATTTTGATCTTCATCACTCGATTCAACACTGTGAGCATTTTTTTGATTCTTGGTGTGTGGAGCCTGTTGCTCAATTGCATTGTTCTATCAATCGGACAAGGTGTCAGGTTCTTCAATGTAGACAAATCTATTTTAATCTTCAGGTTCCTTTATTCTTTCCTCATCATTTTTCTTAGCAAATTCATCCAATTTAACATTTGCACTCTCAATGATTTTGTTAGTATATTTGTTCAGACATTTATAAGCTTTTCTTTTAGTATAAAATCCTAGAAATATTCCTACATCACTTTTAGAGTCAAGTTTCCCATTTCTATCATCTTTCAGTATATAAAATTGACTTCCAAAAATTCTAAAGTAACTCACATTCTGTGTGTATCCAAACCATATCTCATAAGGTGTCTTATTTGTGTCTTTCTTCAATTGAAATTGATTTAGTTTATAGATAGTAGTACTTCTCTCCAGAATGTTTGTGTGATGACTTTTTCAATCAGAAGTGTTCTGTCACAATCAACAATTGATCTATGCCTCCTTCCAACAATCTTATTTTGTTGTGGTGTTCTCAGTGTAGAAACTTGTCTTGTAATCCCATGCTCATTACAAAAGTTAGTACATTCATCATAAATAAATTCTCCTCATCTGTCTAATCTTAAACATTTCAGTTCTTTTCCACTTTGTTTTTCAACTTTAGCTTTATACCATTTGAACATATTAAATGCTTCAGATTTCTCTTTTAAGAACATGGTAGTCATCATTCTAGAATAGTCATCAAGAAATAGAATAAAGTATCTATCACCATAATAGAAATTTGTTCTTATTGGTCCACATAAGTAAGTATGGACTAACTCTAGTATAGCATTAGATGTGTACATTTTTCTCTTGAAACTAGACTTTGCCATTTTTCCTATTTGACAATTCTTGCACATAACATGATCGGTCTTTCAAATACTCAATAAGCCTCTCACTTTTCTTTTCTTACTTATCTTAACCATGTTCTCAAAAATTACATGACATAACCTTTTATGCCACAACCAAACATCTTCATTTCTAGCCAATAAACAAGTGGTCTCAATATTAGCAAGATAGAATAGATTACCTTTTGTTTTTTTTTTCACCAGTACCGATCAAATTTCACGTTCCATTATAGATCATTGCCTTTTTATTCTCAAATTCAACTTGTTGTCCTATGTTGTTCAGCTGTGAAACACTCAACAGATTATACTTAAGTCCTTTCACCCAACGTGCATTTTCACATCTAATCAAATTATTCAACATGATGGTACCTTTTCCTTCAACTGGGAAAGGTGAGTCATTACCCATCCTAACTGATCCACCATAATAATATTCAAAAGTTTCAAAATTTTCTTTATCTCTAGTCATGTGATGAGTACAACCACTATCAATAATCTAGAAATCAATTTTTCTAACATTATATATGAGTGTTGTTTCAACATACCTTTCTTCTTCATTTGAATTATCCTTCATAGAAAACAATACTACCTCAATATCTTCATCAGAATCAGTATCAATATCAGAATACTCATCTTTGTTCTCAACCAGGTAACAAGCCTTCTTGCATTTGTCCTTGTAATCTCGATTATCTCTTCTGTCATAGTGTCGGTTACTTCTGTAGTCTCGGTCATCACTTTTGTCATACTTCTTTTCATAAGATATGTCATTGTCTCTTTTATCCTTTCTCTTTTTAGGGCATCTAGTAGAAAAATGTCCAATTTCTTTGCAATTAAAACAGACCAATGGTAATTTACCTTTATATCTTCCTTTACCTCTATGTAATCTCCTAGCCATTAGTGCTTTAAGTTAATCAAGTTATTGTTCATCACTATCATTGTCACTATCATTTATTATAGTGTGTTTGTTACTAGATTTGCTTATTTTCAGAGAAGACTTGAATGCAGACTCAATAGTAGGTAAGACACTGGTGTCATAGTTGTTCATCTCAAATGAAATAAGTCTACCAATCAAACTATCAAGAGTAACATTGTTACTAGATACTGCTCTCATTTCTTGAATTGCAGATACTCTAATAGCATAAATAGGTAGTAAGGTTCACATAATTTTACTTACAATTGTTTCTTCATCAAGTGCTCCTCCTACTCTATGGATAAAATTAACAAATTATTTGATTCTGTCACTCACTGAGTGATGTTCTCTCCTTCTTTCATTCTCAAGTGATCAAACTTTCCTCTTAGACTTTCAGCTTTAGCTCTCAGCACATTGGTATCTCCTCCATGTACTGGTTTGAGTTTGTCCCATATTTTCTTTGCAGAGGTGCATGATTTCACATCTTCAAATTCAGCATTGATTAGTGAAGAAGCAAGTTCTATCATCATAGAATTGTGTTCATATTTCTCTCTCAATTGATCAACAATCAGAGGTCTAGTAGGTGCAACATATTCAGTATCCAAGTGTTGTGTAACATCATTTCCAATACCAGACTTCTTTTCCATGATGAAAAGTTTCCCTTGTTCAACTTAGGCACATCCCTTTTACTCATCTAAGCAAAGCTATGATACCAATTGTTAGCATAACTGAGAGGGGGGGGTTGAATCAGTGGCTTTAATAATTATTCCAAAAGATCCAACCAAAAACTTATATCTCAAATATAATACCTTCAGTTATCTCACAGTCCCAATTTCATCAAGATGTATGCCATAAATAATCTTAACAAATATAAAATGCTCGGTAAGCTATACTATTTATCTTTTCTAGAATTTACCGAGTAGCAGCAAATAAACTTAGTGTTAAATGACCAATCCAGTTTCAATAATATGCAAAACAAAATATCAATGCAATGAAACATATACACATTTGACACATAGATTTTAATGTGGAAACCCACTATGGGAGAGCACCTGGGACCGGTAACCCAAAATATTTTTACTTTTCTGAAGTGAGCTTGGTGAGGAGCCAACCCTATTAAAGGTTACAATACACACTATTAAATGCGACCTTGTTAGAGGATTTAAAACCAACATTTTTCTTTTGAACTAGAACTCACTATGTTGTCAACAAGAAAACCTTTTGATACTCTTGAGTATCTCAATACAATAAAGACTGTTAAATCCCACTTGGTTAAGAGATTTTCTGAATCAATGGTTAAACTGATACAATAAATGATCTGTTCAAAATAAAACTTTGATTTGCAAATATTCAGATCGATTGTTAGTTCTATAATACCTCTCTAATCAATATACACTTCAATTTTTTTGCTTTCTTTCGTTATTCTGCTTAGTGAATACTCTGTCCTTTGTTGCTCGGTGTCTACAAAATTACTTGGCTTTGTTATTCAACCTATATGATCAGATTTGTATGAATAGTTCTATCTTCACACAAAATATATTCAGCATGCCTCTCTCTAATAATGAATTCCTTGTCTCTTTATATAGACATGATTAGCTGCTCAATCTCCTTGTTTTTGTCGTAGATTTCTCCTTGATCCATAAAACTCGCCATGCTTTGCTTTATCCCGTAAAACTCTCCTTTAGTTTTATTATGTAAATCTCTCCTTGATAACTTTGAATAAAACTTTCTTTTAATATCCTTCCTTGCTTTAGCTTAAGTGATCATTGATAGTAAAATAGTCAATCTATCAATCCCTAAATTGTAGCTCTGCCAACTAAGCAATTTTGTCATTCTTTAACTCTAGTTATGCTTGGTCATCAACTCTATTTATGCTCGGTCTTTAAATCCAGTTATGCTCAGTCATTAACTCTAATTATGCTCAGTCATTAACTCCATTTATTCTAAGTAACAACTTCAATTATGTTCGGTTACACTTGCTCGGTTATTGTTGTGCTTGGTATACACCGTGAACTACTCAGTGTTCACTGTCACTCGGTGTATACAGACCTTTTGTGTTTTACCGACCACATAAACTTTGTCTCTTTAGATATTCAAGGTTATGACAATATGTGTATGAACAATCAAACCATATCAAGTTCACATTAATGACAATACAATACATTAACTGATTTAATGTCTTACATTCACTTTTGCAGCTTGGTGATCATCAACTTATCATCTTCCAACATTCAATTAGTTATATTTTATTAGTTTACTATTGTATACAGCTATGGGCCGAACCCTCATTGTCTTTCTTCACAAATAAAATATTAAAATAGATAAGTAGAGTTTCAAAATCTAGCTATGAAAGTAGATGGAAATATGCAGAGTCATGAACAATGATTAAAGATGAGCCTTTCAGACCATTTAAACTAAGGAATACAAAGTACAACCCTAATGCAAAATTTTCATATAAATGCAAAGATAGTTATTATTGTACAGAAAGAAAGACAATTAATCCCGAGTACACTGAGAAAGGTATTCTTCTCATAGGTAATAAATTATTGGCACTAGGATACACTTACCAGTAAGAAGAGGTTGTGACCTTCGAAGATATTTTCATGCATGAAGCACAAAGGAACCTTTGAAATTTCAAAAATTTCACTAGAAAAACTTAGATCTTCCATCCAGTGGAGACACATAAACATAACTCCAGAGGATATGCAAGTAAAAAGGTGTAGAAGATGCTTTAGGGTTGCGCTTTGAAATTCGCTTTGCAAAGTTGAGCATCTTTTTATAACTTTTATTTGTTTTTTATTTAAACCATCTTTGATTATAGGCTGAGAGGGTATTAAAACTATATGCCTTAAAAAGATTGTGATGATTTGCATTAATGTTTATTTAATATAGTTTTTATTATATTTACTAAATATTAATACAAATATGTTGTCTCTCTTTTATTTATTGCAGTTAGTTGTTTTTGTGTTTTTAATATTTATTAAAATAGTCAATAACAAACTATTTTAATAAGTATTAAATCTTTGGAGAGAAAATGTAATAATATAAAAGGAGAGTTCCTTCTTGCATGGATGAAGGCGCATTTTTTGAGACTTTGAACTCTATTTTTGGCCAAGGGGGTGTTGATATTTTCTTTCAGTTGACTTGGAGTCAATTTTTAGGAGTTAGAGGGGTTTTTTTAAGTCAAAGTGATGTTTTCTTCAATTATTATACAGTTTATGGATGTTTTGAGCTACATATCAATTTTCTAACAGTTGAGGTGATCTTTCATGTAGTTACACTTGAGTTAGTCCCAGTTGTAGTGCCCTTTTCCTAGGCTTATAGAGTGCATTTGACCCCTCTCTTTGTGCATGATTTTGAGTAGTTTGAAGGGGAGTTCAACTATTTTTTCACTTGCACATGCCTTGAAGGAGTTTTTTTTTAGTAGACTTGGTGTTTCTTGGACTTCATGCCCTATTTTCTAGGATTTTTTTGATGCATCCAACCCATGGTTGTTTGGGGGTCTATATTTGATCTTTTTCACCTCATTTTTTGGGGTTTTTTTTTTTTTTTCTTTTGCACATTGCAAAATTGAGCATCATTGTATTGAGTAATTTTTCCATGATTTGTAGCATATTTTCTGCCATTATTGAATAGAGATTACTGGTTTCCTTCCTGGTTGTGTTGATTATGGGTACTTGGTGAAACATTGTGATCAATTTCTTTATTTATCAATCTCTTTTCAGTATTTTATGCAAGATTTAGATAGTTTACATCCAGGTTTCTGATTGTGTCTCTCATTTGTATGCTGAAAATTGAGAAAACTTTATTATTTTCCTTTCAAGGTGTCAAGTATTGAGTCTTGTCATAGTAATTTATTTTGCATGTCTTATCTAATTGGGGCTATGATAAATTTGTGAGTCTCTAGTAGGTGATTTTGTGAAGATTTACAGTCGCATGTCCTATTGATATTCATTAGGTGCACCACCCATTATTTTATAGGATTTTTCATTTTTAAAATAGTCTTTCTTACCCTTTTCCTGTCAAATCAGCAAGTTTTAAGTGAATATTAATAAGGAACCGACCTTTTAATCCCAGAGATTCAATTTCAAGCATACTTCCACCATTGAGAGTGTTACCATGTTACAGTAGGATTAGCTTAATTTTCATATCTTGCTAAGGGCGTAAATCTTCATTGCTAATAGTGTTGGCACGTCCGGTGGGACGCAAACTGATACTCAGTTCTTTGGATCTTCATATTTTGTTGTTGTTTTGATGTGAACAATAGTGTTTTAGTCTTCAAGGAGGGAAATTTTTAGCACCTCGTGACTCTATACTTTGGTTTGTCAACATATATAGTATTTGAAACTTATGAGAAAGGTACAAACTAGGTCTAGTAGGGAGAAACTCTATTATCAAGAACTCCAACCAGCAAGAAGAGGACATAGGACAATGAGAAGAGGTGGAAGAAAAACTCAAAATAGTGAAACAACAACCCCTTCTAATTCTCATCCTGAATTTAAAAATTTTGGAAACCCTTTTTTAACAAATTTTGAAAACCTAGCAGATCAACTGCCTGAAGATTTCTTTTTTCCTAGCAGTTCCACAATATATAGAAGCTTTGATTCTACATTTCTAGCATCAAATATATTCTTACCAGAAGAAAGTGCATTTTTTCCATCAACTTTAAGTTATTTTTCAGAAGTAGGCCAAGTGGTACCATTTGTTATACAACCAGTATTACTAAATGCAACTCAAATGGCACACCCAATACCACCCAGAAATCAGCCTTTTGTGGCTTTTAACCAAGGAAGCCCATTGAACATTGGAAATCACCATGATATGCCAACTGTAGATTTGAAAGGATTACCATTCTTTCTAGACAAGATCATGTGACCGCTATAGAGAAGATCAAGGATGTGGCTTCCTTATGTGGAATTCATCAAGTAGCTGAACAATATGCAACTTTGAAGCTTTTAAGAACTTCATTCAAGGGTAAGGCCCTACAATGGTTCCGTGGTTTGCCTATTAATTCTATTTCTACATGGGATGAATTAGGTGAGAGATTAAATCAACAATTTAAAGATAGATTTGATAATCTTTCATTGGTAGAGAAACTGACTACTATCAAAAGGGATACACATGAACAGATGTCAAATTTCAACCATCACTTCCAAAAGACTTGGAAAAAAATTCTAGATCTGGTAAAAATCTCTAATGAGTATTCTTTTCTATTTTATCTTAAGGTGCTAAATAGTGATATTTTAATGTTGATTGAGTCGATGGGAGGTAATACATTACCAGCAGCATTTGATATTTTAATTAGGACAAAAAATAACTTGATTCAGGTGAGAAAGATTGCTCCTAGGCCTCCTATTCCTTTTTTGTAGAAATCTAGCCAGCTACACATGTTGTACTACTAGTAGTGTCTCTTGTCCTGACATTTGCAACATATAATCCTCAAGTTGCAACAAAGAAAAATACTGCACCAGTCCATTTTCATGAGTTTAAGGATCTCAAAGAAAAGAATGAAAGAATGCAAAGGATGTTGCAGACATATGGATACAAGGTTATAATCTAGGAGAGACAACAAAATCAGGTAAACATGCCAAGCCAAGTGCCTCATCAGCCCAATAGGCCTAGTTATCAAGATGTAAATTAGGGTCAAATAAGAAATTACAATCAAAAGGAAAGTCAACCCTATAATCCTATGATTCTAAGAAATTCAAGGGATCTTGTAGTTATACCTCATAATAATGTTGCACAATAATTTGAAAATTTCTTTACTTGTAATCAATCTCGTTCTTGGATAAGTTATGTCAAGGCTTCCATGAGTCATGCACTAGCCTTATAAAATGAGGTATCTCAGCAAGATACACATCAAGATAGTAATAAAAAGGGAAATCCTGACACTACATTGATAAATTATGAAGAAAATGAACATATTGAAGCTAATTATGAACAAAATCAAACTTGGGTACCTATAGCGACCAAAACAAGGTCTAAAGTGAAGGATGCTAATGATGGACAACAAGTTGATAAAGGAAAAAGTCAGCAAGTTCCAAGTGTCCAAGGTCAAGCAGGAACTTCCAATGTACAAACACTTTAAGTAGAACCTAAGGATCAACTAAAAGGCTCAGATTAGTAGGTACAAGTACCAACATTTATTTTTGTACCAAAAGTACAACAAAAGGTTAGTACTAGTAACTTCAATATTATTGAAAAATTGAGGAAAACACATGTAAACGTGTATATGTGGGATGTCTTAGCTCTTCCTAGGAAATGAGATGTGTTGCATGAGGCACTAAAATCTCTTTCATTATCAAATGAGGTACTAGACCAACAACCACCTAGAGTTATGCTTGTTTATAACAAAAACAAAGGCATTGAGAATAAACCCAATCTAATTAAACCACCCCCTTTTTTATATTTCTATGATTATAGGAGAGCACCTAGTACATAATTGCATGATTGATTTAGGTTCTAGTCATTACATAATTCCCAAACAAATTGTAGACAAGTTGGGATTACAGTTTGAGCCAATGGAGAAGGGCGTATTACAAATATATGGGACTTCCATCAATACTCTTGGGATCATAAAAAATCTAAACCTAACTTTACATGCTTGCCGTAATTTTCCTATTCCTCAAGATATCTATACGATTGATCTACTTCTGTATTTTTCCATGTGCCTATCATGGGATTTTACAACCAAGATAGGAGGGTATTTATCATAAGATTCCTCACACATGCTATTTTGAACTAGGTAGGGGACTAAGTTCACTATTCTGTCAGAGATAATTGAAAAAGATTGTATTGAACCATATAACCCAAGTATTGTGATAATGGAGCGAGGGAGGGAGCGGGAGCGTCTGGATTCAACTTTGAATTTGGGCGGGAGAATTCGGGAGGAGGCAGAATCCTCTGAGCGCAGCAAGTGGAATGATGGGAAGGACATCGAGATCACAGGATTGGATCCCGATGCAGGACAGGCGCCAGAGGACCCAGGAGGGGGTCCCAGATAGGAGGCTGGGCTAGGGAAAATGAGGAAATGGGCGTCTCTATTTGGAATTAAACCAACAGGTAAATCTTCTTTACCTCCGGTGAAGAACATTTCAAAACCTTCTCAGGGAAGCTTTGCTATTGAAATCCAAGACCAGACCGTCAATTTTTCTATAGCAAGAATGAAAAATTCGCTGGTTGGTAGATTTGTAGGAGTGAGACCTAACATCAAAGTGGTAAGGGCTTTTGTTTCCCAAAAATGGGCTTTGAAAGGACAGGTAGAGGTGGTAGCTATGGCTAAGGGATGTATGTCATTCTTTTTTTCTTGTGAAGAAGATAGAATGAATATTCTTTGCAGTGGGCCATGGCTGATTGGGAAAAACACTCTTATTCTCCAAAAATGGAGTCTGAATCTTGTTTTCGAGGAGGACAAAGCTCGACAAGTTCCAGTATGGATAAAGATACACGGATTACCTCTTGAATATTGGCTGGAAGATATTTTTGTTGGTATAGCCAGTTCATTTGGTGAACTCTTATCGATAGATAATGTGACAGCGACGAGACGGAGGCTAACCTATGCCCATATCTGTGTTAGGATTATGCAGGACAAGGATATGCCAGAAAAAATTAGTTTGAAATCTAAGCTGGGTATGTGGGAACAGGCCATAGAGTATGAAACTATACCCTTTGCGTGTTTCCATTGCAAAAAGG
>MU228540.1:1191920-1237711 GCA_018584345.1 Thuja plicata
ACACTTAAGGGGGGGGGGGGTGTTAGAGTAGTCGAGTATTGCTAATAATTAAATCATTTAATTATTAGTTTATCTACTCTTTGCTTAAGTTAGACTTAGGAAGTTTCTATTTCCTAGTAGTTTCCCTTTTAGGGTTTTGTGATTCCTTTATAAGGAATCACCTCTTTGTATTTCAGTACCGAGATTGTAATTTTATTATTGTTGTTAATAGAAGATTATTTCTGTCAACATGCTTTTTCATTCTCTGGCCTATCGGCCGCCATAGCTGATTCTCTTCTGTTTCTCTCTTCTGTCTTCTTTCTTGTAGCAGTGTTTGCATGCAGGTTTCTTGGGAAGATTTGCAGTTTAGCAAATTTTACACTTAGCTGGCAGGAGCTAAAGATAGAGTTAACTGATTGTTTACTTTGTTTTCATTGATCAATTAAAAGATAAAGATAAGAAGGAGATTTAAAGCATGTTTTATTCCAGAAAACAAGGAGAGATTTGTAGAATAAAACTAATGCAAGGATGACAAGCTTTATAGATCAAGAAGTGATCAACGAAGAAAACAAGAAAGACAAAAGAATGGTGAAATCATTTCTATATAAAGAGACAAGTAATTAATTATTAGGAGAGGAATGATGAAGATATTTCTGGTGAAGATAGAAGTATTCATATATACCTGATCATACAATCTAAAGAATAACCTAAGGAATTATGAAAACACCGAGAAATAGAGAAGCAACAACATTCACCGAGCATAAAGTAGTGGAGCAAAGGAATTGAAGAGAATATTGGTTAGAAAGGTATTATGGACTTACAATAGATCTGAACATCTGCAAGACTAAGTTGTATTTATGAACAGATCATATATGGTTTTAGTTTAACCATTGATCTAGAAAATCTCTTAACCAAGTGGGATTTAACCATCCTTTATATATTGAGATACATCCCAAGGAGTATCAAAAGGTTTTCATGTTAAAAATATAGTGAATGCTAGGTCAAGTGATAAACTGTTAGTTTTAAATCCTCTAACAAGGTTTCTTTTAATAGTGTGTTTGTAAACTTTAACATGGTTGGCTCTTCACCAAGCTCACTTCAGAAGAGTGAACATTTTGGGTTACTGGTCCCAAGTGGGTTTTCCCTTAACAGTGTTTCCATGTTAAAAATCCATGTGTGAAATGTGTATATGGTTCATTACTTTGATTTTTTTCTTTACACATTAGTTAAATAGGATTGATTGGTAAACACTAAGTTACTTACTGATATTTGGTAAAGGCTAGACAGCTATTCAATAAATCTTAAGAAAAAGGATAAAAAGTATATTTGAAGCGGTAGATATTTGATAAGATTACTTAAAGGCATACATCTTGTAGGACTGAAGATAAATAGAGTTTTTATATTCATGATATAAGGTTTTGGATGAATTATTGGATGAATTTTTGAGGCCACTAATTCCCCCCCTCCTCTCAGTTATTCTAACAATTGGAATCAGAGCTTGTGTGCTTGAAAGAAAGATTTACGACCTAAGCTAAAGATCAAAAGACGAGAAAAAGGGATGTGCCTAAGTTGAACAAGGAAAAATTTGCATCATGGCAAAGTAGGATAAGACCCCATCTATCAGGTATTGGAAATGATGTCACATAGTATTTGGGTACCAAATATGTGTTACCTACTAGACCTCAGAGAGTTGATCAATTAAGAGAGAAACATGAGCATAATTATATGATGATATAAATCACTTCCTCACTCTCCAATCCTGAATTTGAAGATGTCAAATCATGCACCAGTGCAAATCAAATGTGGGAAAAATTGAAGATAGTACATGGAGGAGATACAAATTTCCTAAGGGCTAAAGCAGAAAGCCTAAGAGAAAAGTTTAATGGCCTAAGAATGGGAGAAGGAGAAAACATCACTCAGTAAAGTAGCATAATCAAAGAGGTTGTTAATGCTATCCAAGGAGTTGGAGGTGTAATTAAAGAAGAAACAATGGTAAGTAAAATTTTGAGAACCTTAATGCCTATTTATGCTATTAGAGTATCTGCTATACAAGAAATGAGAGTAGCAGAAAATAACAATATTACTCTAGATAGTTTGATTGGTAGACTTATTTCATTTGAGATGGATAACTTTGACAATAGCGTCTTACCAACTATTGATTCTACATTCAAATCTTCTCTGACAGTAAGTAAATCAAGTCATAAACATATTATGACAAATCATAGTGAAAGCAATAGTGATGAACAAGAAGTTGATAAAATTGAAGCACTAATGGCTAGAAGATTGAAGAGAGGCAAAGGTAGATACAAAGGTAAATTAACATTGGTATGATTTAATTGTAAAGAGATTGGAAACTTTGCTGCTAGATGTCCTAACAAAAGAAAAGAAGACAGAAAATATGACAGATCTTATGAAAAGAAGTATGACAGAAGTGATGACCAAGTTTACCGACGCAATCGACAATCTGACAGAAGAGATAACTGAGACTACAAGGACAAAGGCAAGAAGGCTTATTACCTGGTTGAGAAAAAAGCTCAGAATACTGAAACCCGATCCGATGAAGACATTGAAGTGGTATTTGTTTCTATGAAGGATGATTTAGATGAAGAATAAAAGTATGTTGAAACTACACTCATATCTAAGGTTAGTAAAAATTATGTCTGGATTATTGATAGTGGTTGTACTCACCACATGACTGGAGATAAGGATAATTTTGAGAATTTTCAATATTATAATGGTGGATAAGTAAGAATGGGTAATGACTCACCTTGTCTAGTTGAGGGTAAAGGAACCATCATGTTAAATAATCTGATCAGATGCGAAAATACATATTGGGTGAAAGGACTTAACTATAATAAATTGAGTGTTTCACAGCTGAATAACAACAGTCACCGAGTTGCATTTAAGAAAAAAAAGGCAAAGATCTTTAATGAAATAGGAAGGTTGATCAGTACTGGTGAACAAACAAAAGGTAACCTATTCTATCTTGATAATATTGAGACCACTTGTTTATTGGCTAGAAATGAAGATATATAGTTGTGGCATAAAAGGTTATGTCATGTGAATTTTGACAACATGTTTAGGATAAGAAATAAAAGGAAAGTAAGAGGCTTACTGAGTATGTCAAAGCCCGACCATGTCATGTGCCAGAATTGTCAAAAAAGGTAAAATGAAAAAGTCTAGTTTCAAGAGAAAGACCTACATCTAATGCTATTCTAGAATTAGTCCATACTGACTTATGTGGACCAATGAGAACAAAGAGATACTATTGTGATAGATACTTCATTCTATTTGTTGATGATTATTCTAGAATGACGAGTGTTATGCTCTTAAAAGAGAAATTAGAAGCATTCAAGATGTTTAAATGGTATATAGCTATAGTTGAAAAACAAAGTGGAAAGGAATTGAAATTTCTAAGATCAGATAGAGGAGGAGAATTTATTTATGATGAATTCACTAATTTTTGTAATGAGCATGGAATTAAAAGACAGGTTTTTGCACCAAGAACACCACAAAAAAATGGGATTGTTGAAAGAAGGAATAGATCAATTGTTTATTGTGACAGAACACTAATGATTGAAAAAGGCATCACACAAACATTCTGGAGAGAAGCTGTCAATACTGATGACTATACACTAAACAAAGTTCAATTAAAGAAAGACACCAATAAGACACCCTATGAGCTATCATATGGATACACACCTAATGCAAGTTACTTTAGAATTTTTGGAAGTCAATGTTATATATTGAAAGATAATGGAAATGTAAAGATTGACTCCAAAGGTGATGAAGGAATATTTCTAGGTTATTCTACCAAAAGCAAAGCTTATAAATGTCTTAACATGTCCTCTAACAAAATCATTGAAAGTGCAAATGTCAAAGTGGATGAATTTGCTGAGAAAAATGATGAGGAAAGTAGAAAGGAACTGGAAGAATACAACAAGTTTGTCTATAATGAAGAACCTGACACTCTGCCCGAGAAATATTGTATCGCTATCGAGCGACAGAAAAATGCACCCAAGCATGAGGCTGTAAACACCAAAAATTAGGAAATTTCTCAAAATGATGTACTGAGCGATGAAGATCAAAATGAAGGTGAAAATGATGATCATAATAATGTACAAATATCTAACCTTGTACTTTCCAAGTATTTCAGAAGACACCATCCACAGAACCAAATCATAGGAGACAAAAAAGTTGGAATGAGAACAAGAAGTAAGTCATTGAACACTAGAGGTTTGATTTGTGATTTGAGCCAAAATTTGTTAATACTGCACTTGAGAATCAAGAATGGGTTAGTGAAATGAATGAAGAGATTGAACAGATAGAGAAGAATAAGACATGGACATTAGTATCTAGACCGAGTGACAAGAATGTTATTGGTACCAAATGGATATTCAAAAAACAAACTGAATGAGAATGGAGAAGTCACAAGGAATAAAGCAAGATTAGTATGCAAGGGATATGCACAAGAAGAATGTACTGACTGTGGACAAACCTTTGCACCCATTGCTAGACTAGAAGGTGTAAGAATTCTACTTTCTTATGTTGCCTACAAAGGATTCAAGGTATACCAAATGGATGTCAAATATGCATTCCTAAATGGAATACTAGAAGAAGAGGTATACATTGAACAACAAGAAGGGTTTTTTGATCCTAACAAGAGGAACATGGTATGTAGACTACACAAAGCCTTATATGGATTGAAACAAACACTGAGAGAATGGTATGAAAGAATTCACTCTTATCTCATTAGTATTGGATTTGTAAGAACAAGTGATAACAATAATCTATATTTGAAAGATACTAAGGATAACATTTTGAATGTTGAGATATTTGCTGATGATGTCATATTTGGAGGTAATGATATGTTATGCAAATCATTTTATAATGAAATGAGAAAAGAGTTTGAGATGTCAATGTTTGGGGAGATCAATATTTTTCTTGGTCAACAGATTCTTCAACAGGATGAAGGCATCTACATCACACAATCCAAATACATCAAAGAAGTACTTAAGATATTCAAGATAGAAGATTCCAAAATAGTTGGAACACCTATGGAAATCAGATGCAAACTGACAAAGGAAGACAAGTCAACTAAGGTAAATCAGACCTTATAAAGATCAATGATTGGAAAACTAATGTATGTTGTACACACTAGACCATATATAGCACATGCAGTTGGAATAGTTGAAAGATTCTCTACTAATCCCAAGGAATCACACATGACTTCTGTCAAAAGAATTCTGAGATATCTAAAGAATACCGAAGGCTATGGTCTCTGGTATAAAAAAGAAAGAAAATTTGAGCTTCAAGTATATACAGATGTTGATTGGGCTGGAAACATAGATGATAAAAAGATCACAACAGGAGGAGCATTCTTTATGGGTGACAAAATTGTCACATGGATAAGTAAAAAGCAAGGATGCATCTCACAATCCACTATAGAAGCAGAATATGTGGCTGCTACTGCAAATTTCTCTAACATTGCACAGATCAATAAATTACTAGAAGGTATGAATATTAAAATTTTTTAGCCAGTGATTATCTATTGTGATAATACAAGTTCTATCAACATCTCAAAGAACCCTGTCATGCATACTAAAACAAAGCACATAGCAATAAAGTGTTGGAAAGATTGTTGGAAAGCTACAATGGAAACAATTGTTGTTTTGTCATTGATGCCAAACCTTAATTGGTGAGACTATTGCTATCTATTTGAGTACCATATCTATTGATTAATGAAGGAGATTTAACAAGAAGACCGAGTGAAATTGTTGAGTTATGGGAAATCATAAGGGTATTTGATCAGTTGGCACATTGGCAAAGTAATGTGTTGTTTATCTTTTGATGACAGTTTACTAAGAATAGTTTATGCCGAGAAAGTTTGTGTCGATCAAGCACCAGTGTATGCCAAGAATATATTATAGTGTTGACCGAGCGTCAGTAAATTGCTGAGGAAACTAGTGATGATCGAGCGAAAGAACACAGTGTTGGTCGAGCAACAGTATTTTGGTAATTGTTGCGATTTGAGATCTCTGGCCAACATAATTGATTTTATTGGGATATGTAAAGTTAATTAAGGATAAGCATGATTCATCCAATCTATTTAAATGCACGGGTAACCATAATCAATGCATGGATCATATATTCAATTAGTGATTTCTTTGGAGAAATAAATTAAATGTAATGATGGAAAGATCCATTGGATCTGACCTAACCTAAGATCTACGATCTTGATTAAGCAGAAAAATATTTATCTAACCTAGATGAAGAGGTATATGATAACCTCAAGGGGTTATTCATGAATGTAGTATGATTATGCAAGAGGATTACATAGTTAATTTCCTGATTGGCATGATCTAAGTGGAGAAGGCTGAGCAGAGAAGCAGAGAGAGCTATGAGAGTGTTTGCTTGAGGGATTTCCAAGAAGATCTGAAGATTAAAATGAGAATGGAGGCCACTCACTGAATTAGCATTAGAGCTAAATTGGATCTGGATTTGCAAAGTAAGTTGTATGTATCAGATCACACCTGCTAGTTACTTTCTAACCATTGTTTCAGTCAAAATACTTCAACCAAGCTGACCTAATAGTCATTGTATAAATCCTTTGAGCAAGGTGACACTCAGGTGGAATGTTCAAAGTCCTATAACAAGGCCACTCCTGACAGGGTGATTAAATCCTTTAACCAGGTCACATTTAGCAATGTGTTTTGTAACCTTTAACAGAGTTGGATCCTAACAGAGCTCACTTCAGAAGAGTGAAATTTTGATAGCATGTTATTGGTGGTTTTTCCCATATTGGGTTTCGACATTAAATACTGGTGTCAAATTGTGTGAATGTTTATGTTTTTTTTTTACTGTTAAGTTTCTGCAAGCTAATTATATTTGAACAGTAAACTGCATATTTATGTTGACTTATGCTATCACTCTCTAGCAGATCTGAGTTGTTCAAATTGGTATAAAGCCTAAATGGGCACATCTAGACTTGAGAATAAATGATTACCCCACTCTTAGTTATTTTGAATTCATTCTAACAATTGGTATCAGAGCTTTGGTCTCTTGAAAAAAGTTTGAAGGTACTTGGAGAAAAAGATCAAGATGTATAAAAAGGAGGTACCAAAGTTGAACAACGATAATTTCCCTGCATGGCAGAGTTTGATGAAATTGCATCTGGATGGTATTGGCAATTCTGCTAAACACTATGTTGAACATGATTATGTATCCCCCACCGCATCTGCCACATCCACACAGTTAAGAGAAAAGTAGGAACACAATTAAGTAATGTTGGAGATTGCATCATCTCTGAACTATCATGAGTTTGAAGACATAAATAATTGTACAACTGCAAATCAAATGTGGTATGTCCTTGCAACCATCTATGGAGGTGATACAACTGTACTGAGAGCCAAATCTGAAATTTTAAGAGGTAAGTTTGATGAAATGAAAATGCAAGAAGGAGAAAACATAGTTCAATATTATGGTAGGATAAATGAAGTTGTAAATGCTATTAGAGGAGCTAAGGGAACCATTGATGATAATACCATTATGAGAAAGGTACTAAGGACTCTTCTTCCTATATATGCTATTAGAGTCTCTGCAATTGAAGAGTTGAGATGTACTTCTAATAATAATTTGACTTTGGAAGGTCTGGTAGGCAGACTTACTGCATTTGAGATGTCAAATTTTGACAACTAAACTCCACAAGCTATTGAATCTATATTCAAATCCCAGTAGGTCCTTAACAAATCAAAGAAAGGAAAGAAATGTGTGAACAGTGATAGTAACACTACAGATGATGATCTAGAAGAACTTGAAGCACCTATGGCAAGAGGACTATCTAGAGGAAAAGGAAAATTCAAAGGTAAACTTCCTAACATTTGTTTTCATGTAACAAAGTTGGTCATATTGCTGCTAGATGTCCTGATAAGAATGAAAAAGATGAAAGAAGTGACAGAAAGTACAAAGATAGAAAGGATGACTAAGACTTCAGAAAGTATAAGGATTACAAAGACAAAGGTAAGAAATCTTGCTATATAGTTGAAGAAGCTTCTGACAATGATTATAACAAATCTGATGAAAATGATATAGAAGTTGTGTATGTTGCTATGAAAGATGATTCTGATGATGATGAGAAAAATGCATTAATTTCTTATATGATTAAAGATGATCATTGGATTATTGACAGTGGTTGTTCACATCACATGACTGGTGATAAAGATAAATTGGAGACCCTAGATCAGTGTAATGGTGGTTATGTTAAATTTGGTAATGATGCACCATGTCTTATTAAAGGGAAAGGATCAATTAACTTGACTAACAAGATCAGATGTGACAATGGATATTGGGTTGATGATCTTAACTACAATTTATTGAGTGTTGCATAGCTGAATACTTCTAGTTACAGAGTTGAATTCCATCACAAGAAGGCAAAGACCTATGATGCCACTGGAGAACTAGTTGGAAGTGGTGAGAAAACAAAAGATAACTTTTTTTATCTAGATTTAGCTGACAAGACATGCTTGTTTGCATAATATAATGATGTTTGGTTATGGCATAAAAGGTTGTGTCATGTAAAATTTGATAACTTGGTAAGCATAAGAAAATTGAAAAAGGTTAGAGGCCTGCCTAAGTTAAAGAAACCTGAAAATGCAATGTATAAGCAATGTCAATTGGGAAAGATGACTAAATCTAGTTTCAAGGGAAAGACTCATACTTCTAAGGAAATAATGGAATTAGTTCATACTGACCTTTGTGGTCCCATTGGTGAGAAAAGTTATAGTGGAGATAGATATTTCATTCTTTTTGTTGATGATTACTCAAGAATGATGACTGTTATGTTTCTTAAAGAAAAATCTGATGCATTCTAGTTATTTAAGTGGTACTCGGCAAAAGTTGAAAAGGAAATAGGTAAAATTCTAAAATGTTTGAGATCTGACAGAGGAGGTGAGTTTATTTCTAATGATTTTAACAGAATCTACAATGACCGAGGGATAAAAAGATAGATGTCCACACCTAGAACACCACCACAGAATAGTATTGCTGAGAGAAGAAATAGATCTATCATGGATTGTGCCAGAACATTAATGATGGAGAAAAATGTTGGACATAAATATTGGAGAGAAGCTGTAAGTACAATAGTCTATACCTAAATAGAGTACAAATCAAGAAAGGTACTACTATTACACCTTATGAGCATTGGTATGGATATGCACCTAATGTAAAATATTTCAAAGTTTTTGGAAGAAAATGTTTCATACTGAAGGATAACAGAAATGGAAAACTTGATGCTAAAGGTGAGGAAGGCATATTTCTTAGTTATTCAACTAAGAGTAAAGAATATAAGTGTTTGAATTCTAACACTAAAAAAATTGTGGAAAGTGAAAATGTTAGAATTGATGAGTATGCAGAAAGAAATGAAGCTGAAAGCACACAGGAACCTGAGAGTTACAAATCATTTGTCTATTTGGATGAGAAAGATTCTAATACATTACCTGAACCTAAGAATGAGGTTTCCGAGCAATAGCTAGCACCTGCCAAGTCACAAAATGAGGATTTCGCGCAACAGGAGGTAATATTTGAGCTATCTGATGGAGATGCCGAGTCACAAAATCTACCTGAATTAAATGAGAATAATGAATCTGAAGCAAGACAAGAACCTACTCTAGGGAAGTATGTGAGGAGGCACCACAAACCTGATCAAATCATAGGATCAAAGGATTCTGTACTTATGACAAGAAGCAACTTGAGAGACGGTACATGCTTGTTATGTGATTATGAGCCTAAAATAGTAAAAGATGCCTTAGACAATGAAGATTGGATACAAGCCATGAATGAAGAAATTGAACAGATTGAGAAGAACAAGACTTGGACACTTGTACCAAGGCCGAATGACAAAAATGTAATTGACACTAAGTGGGTATTCAGAAATAAGTTGAATGAACATGGAGAGGTAACAAGAAACAAAGCTAGACTGGTATGCAAGGGATATGCACAGGAGGAAGGAATTGATTATGGAGAAACATTCACCCTAGTTGCAAGGTTGGAAGGAGTCAAAACCTTACTTACATATGTAGCCTACAAAGGTTTTAAAGTTTATCAGATGGATGTGAAGTCAACATTTCTAAATGGAATATTAGAAGAAGAAGTGTACATTGAACAAGTTGATGGATTTGTTGACCCAAGTAAGAGGAACATGGTTTGCAAACTACACAAGGAACTATATGGATTTAAGCAAGCACCAAGAGCATGGTATGAGAGATTTCACAATTACTTGATAAAGATTGGATTTGTAAGAACCAATGACAACAACAATCTGTATTTGAAGAAAAAGCAATGTAAAGGTACTTTATTAGCTGAAATTTTTGTTGATAACATTATATTTAGTGGACAAGATGTGTTATGCCAAGCATTTGCAAAAGATATGCAAATTAAATTTGAAATGTCTATGTTTTGTGAGATAAAAAATTTTGTTGGCTTACAAATATATCAGATGAAGAATGGTATCTATATTACTCAATCAAAATATGTGAAGGAGATACTAAATTTTTTTGGAATGGAAGATTCAAAACTAGTGAGTACACCCATGGCTACTGGATAGAAGTTAACAAAAAATAATGATACAAAAGAAGTGAATCAAACCCTTTACAGATCAATGCTTGGAAAGCTGCAATATGTTGTGCACAATAGACTTGATATTGCACTGGTTGTTGGTATTGTTGCAAGATTTTTTTCCAATCCCAAGGAAACTCATATAATGGTAGTAAAAAGAATTCTGAGATATTTGAAAGGAACATATGAATATGGTTTGTATTACAAAAGAAATGACAAGTTTGAACTCAGAGTTTACACTGACTCTAATTGGGCTGTAAATTTGAATGATAGGAAAAGCACCACACGTGGATCATTTCTTCTGGGAAAAAGATTAGTTTCATGGAAAAGCAAGAAACAAAATTGCACCTCACAATCTACAGCTGAAGCTAAGTATGTAGGAGTAGCAGTTAATTATTCTAATATTGTGTGGTTGAAGATACTACTGAAAGGTATGAAAGAAGATATCACAGAACCAATTGTCATATATTGTGATAACACGAGTGCCATTAATATTTCTAAGAACCTTGTAATGCACTCTAAGACAAAGAATATAGCTATCAAGTATCATTACTTGGGGGAGCTAGTTCAGAAAAAGGAAGTGAGACTGGGATATGTGAATACTAAGGAACAATTAGCTAACATATTTACAAAGGGTTGATTCCCCTAACTGAGGCTAATTAGTTCAGAATGATACTATTGCATCAAATATTATACTTAGAATATTTGACACATTTATGCATAGGAAGTCACACTTTAGGATGCTGCCTATAGCTGTGAAAGATAGACAAAGACAGAAAAGAGGATCAGTCATAAGCAAGATGATAGGAACAACATGATATAGAGTTTAGAACAGAATAATCTGCATGATGAAGATGTCAATGTCTTTGGCATTGTTGTCAAAGAGGGAGAAGTTTACTGAAAGAGGGAGATGTTTACTATACTTAGAGATAAAGGGAGAGATTACTTAAAAAGAGATTGTTGTCATAGAGGGAGAGATTAGTGAAAGAGGGAGTCTACAGATGAACAGAAAAAAAAAGATTTTAGTGTGATCATAGACACAGAGGGAGAAATTTTTTACAAGATGAGAATCAGAATGAAGCTAAAGAAATTAATGAATATTTGTTCATATCAAGGAACACATGCATAATTTTTGGATTGTAAGGTAACTATGGTTGAAAATTATTGTTTTTTTTTTGTTTAGTGTTGCCATCAATGCCAAAGAGGGAGATTTTTGGAAAGCTACAATGGAAACAATTGTTGTTTTTCATTGATGTCAAACCTTAATTGGTGAGACTATTGATATCTATTTGAGTACCATATCTATTGATTGATGAAGGGGATTTAACAAGAAGACCAAGTGAAATGGTTGAGTTATGGGAAATAAAAAGGGTATTTAATCAGTTAGCACATTGGAAAAGTAATGTGTTGTTTATCTTTTGATGACAGTTTACTAAGAACATTTTATGCCTAGAAATTTTGTGTCGACCAAGCACCAGTGTATGCCGAGTATAATTTCTAGTGTCGACTGAGCATCAGTAAATTTCCAAGGAAACTAGTGATGACCGAGCGGAAGAATACAGTGTTGGCCGGGCAACAGTATTTTGGTAATTGTTGAGATTTGAGATCTCTAGCCAGCATAATTGATTTTATAGGGATATGTAAAGTTAATTAAGGATAAGCACGATTGGTCCATTCTATTTAAATGCATAGGTAACCATAATCAATGCATGGATCATAGATTCAATTAGTGATTGCTTTGGAGAAGTAAATTAAATGTAATGATGTAAAGATGATAGGGTGATTAAATCCTTTAACCAGGTCACATTTAGCAATGTGTTTTGTAACCTTTCACAGGGTTGGCTCCTAACAGAGCTCAGTTCAGAAGAGTGAAAAAATGATAGCATGTTATTGGTGGTTTTTCCCATATTGGGTTTCCATGTTAAATACTGGTGTCAACTTCTGTGAATGTTTATGTTGTGCTTTATTGTTAAGTTTCTGCAAGCTGATTATATTTGAACAGTAAATTGAATATTTATGTTGTTGACTTATGCTATCACTGTCGAGCATATCTAATTTGTTCAAATTGGTATAAATTTTAAATGGGCACATCTAGACCTAAGAATAACTAATTTACCCCCCCTCTCAGTTATTCTGAATTCATTCTAACATAAAGTATCATTACTTAAGAAACAAGTGCAAGAGAAAGAAGTGATATTGGAATATGTACAATCTAAAGAACAGTTAGCAGACATATTCAGAAAGCCATTACCAAAAGATTCATTTGAGTACCTAAGGAAGAGACTAGGGCCCTTGTCTACTGGTCACTATGCTGACTAGGAGGCTGCATTAGCCTACATATTATCAGAAGATCAATCATGTTGATGCAAGCTAAGAATGAACTGCAAGGATATATCAATACATAGAAGGTCCTTATTAGAACCAAACGCCAGAGATATTGTTGGCTAATACAAATCTATCTTGTTGATGGAGAGGAAATTCAAGGAATATATTATGGAAAGATATATTATATGTTTGGCATTGCTGTCAAAGGGAGAGAATATATCCATATGAAATATCCATCGAGGAAAAGAACATCATGAGGGAGAGATTATATCCATATGATAGATCATCCAAAGGGAGAGAAAAGAAATATCCATCAGGAAGAGGAACAGTCAAAGGGAGAGAAAAGATCAGAAAAATAATTTTGTACAAAGGGAGAGAATTGGAAAAGTAAACACTGCAAATCTATCCAGAAAAGGGAGAAGAGATTCTACAATAATGGAGAGACAGAATCACAAGTTACTACATCTATCCAGTGAATGGAATAAAGAATGAAGAAGGTACTCTACAAGAATCAAATCTAAGCTAGAAGAGCTAACCAAAAGTTAGATATTTGAATTGGTTATAGAAAAATAAGGTTGCAAGAGATTGATGAACTACAACTAATATATTACATATTGTCTTAGTAGTATGTTTCCATCAATTCCAAAGGGAGTGATTGATGAAGTACAACTAATTGAATGTTTGAAGATGACAAAGTTGATGATCATTGAGCTGCAGAAAGTACATGCAAGACATTAAATCAGTTAGTGTATTGTATTGTCATGGATGTCAACTTGATATGGTATGATTTATCATACAAATATTATAACAACACTTAAATATGTTAAGAGACAAATTTTTTGTCATCGGTATTCATACAGTGAGTGATAGTAAACCTTGACAGACAGTGAACCCTGAGCATAGAAGTTCACAATGTTACCCAATGGACAGTGTTGCCCGAGAAAGAACTACTGAGCTAAATGCATTTTTCAATGAACAGAACTGAAGTTGATGCCTGAAATATCTGCAGTAGTCATCGAGCACAACTGAAGTTAGGAAATGACAAAACAACTTAGCTGTCAGGAGCTATAGATAGAGTTAATTGGTTGTTTACCTTGTTTTCATCAATCAGTTAAAATATAAAGATAAGAAGGATATTTAAAGCATGTTTTATTCCAGAAAATAAGGAGAGATTCACAGAATAAAACTAAAGCAAGCATGGTGGGCTTTATGGATCAAGAAGTGATCAACAAAGAAAAAAAGAAAGACAAAAGAATGGTGAAATCATGTCTATATAAAGAGACAAGTAATTCATTATCAAGAGAGGAATGTTGAAGATAATTTTGGTGAAGATAGAAGTCTTCATAGAAACCTGATCATACAAGTTGAAGAATAGAGCTAAGGAATTTTGTAGACACTGAGCAACAGAGAAACAACTACATTCACCGAGCAGAAAGAAGTGGAGCAAAGGAATTGAAGAGAAGATTGATCAGAAAGGTATTATAGACTTATAATAGATCTGAACATCTGCAAGATTAAGTTGTATTTATGAACAAATCATATATTGTTTCAATTTAACCATTGATTTAGAAAATCTCTTAACCGAGTGGGATTTAACCATCCTTTATATATTGAAATACAACCCAAGGAGTATCAAAAGGTTTTCATGTTGACAATATAGTGAATGCTAGGTCAAGTGATAAACTATTAGTTTTAAATCCTCTAACAATGTCACACTTAACAGTGTATTTGTAACCTTTAACAGGGTTGGCTCTTCACCGAGCTCACTTCAGAAGAGTGAAATTTTTTTTTGTTACCAGGCCCAAGTGGGTTTTCCCTTAACAGGGTTTCCACATTAAAAAAATCATGTTTCAAATGTATATATGGTTCATTTCTTGGATGTTTTTCTTTACACATTACTAAAACAAGATTGATTGGTAAACACTAAGTTATTTACTGATATTCGATAAAGGCTAGACTGATATTTGGTAAAGCTTAAGAAAAAGGATAAAAAGTATATTTCAAGTAGTATATATTTGATAAGATTACTTAAAGACATACATCTTGTAGGAATGAAGATAACTAGAGGTTTTATATTCATGATATAAAGTTTTGGATGAATTATTGGATTAATTTTTAAGGCCACTGATTCACCCCCCCCCCCCCCCCCCCCCCCCCCTCTCAGTTATTCTAACAAAATCTATTTTTAATACTGATGATCATCTTAGAAAATAAAAGGCCAGCTTGCAGATCAAGGAAGACCACTATGAAGACATTTAAATTCTCAAGCGTAAGTTGCCAAAATTAGGCAGGGTATGTACTTTGGAGAAAAGGCATGCTTTTGTGTTACTTTTTTAGGAATTTAGTGACATATTTGCATGGTAATATTTTGATTTGAAAGGGTTTGATCCAAGCATAGAACAACATACTATTGAACTTGAACCAGATGCAAAATTGGGAAGACAAAAAAAACACCATTTAATCAGAGGCTTGCGCCTCTTATGGTAAAAGAGTTAAAAAAATTGTTTGAGAGAAGAATTATTTTTCCCATCAAACACACCTCCTGGGTGTCCAATCTTGTGCTAGCTAAAAAAATGGGGAAATCAGTCTTTGTGTTGATTTTTGTGATTTAAACAGAGCATCACTAAAATATAGGCATCCTTTGCCTTCTATGGAGAAAATCATACAAGTTGTTTCAGGTTCATAGTGGTTTTCATTACTTGATGGTTTTTCGGGCTACAACCAAATACTTGTGAAGGATGAGGATAGATATAAGATAATATTTATAACCAAGTCAGGTACAATGGCTTATCAAAAAATGCCATTCGGGTTGTCCAATGTCAGTGCTATGTTTCAGAAGGCCATGGACATGGCATTCAAAAATTTGATGTATAAGCTAGTGTTGGTTTATTTAGATGATATTACATATTTTACCAAGAATCCAAAAGATCATTTAATGCATTTGAAACAAATATTAGAGGGGTGCATAGAATATGGCATTTAATTAAATCCAAATAAATGTGTATTTTCTATCCACGAAGGAAAAGTGCTTGGTTTCATTGTGTCAAAATAGGGAATTACCTTAGATCCAGAATGGGTGAGTGTAATTATTGCTTTGCCATTACCAGCCAATAAAAGGGAATTTCAAAGTTTCTTAGGAAGGAATTATTTATTTAGAAGATTCATTCTAGATATCTCTGAATTATTAATTCCTTTAACTTCCATGCTTAAAAATATTTCATTTTGTTGGATAAAAGATGACAAAAGGAGTTTTGAATTGATTAAAGAGGCTTTAGCTACTAACCCAACATTGTTAAATCCAAATTTTATAAAATAATCCACTTTATATACTTATGGTAACATAGATAATATTGTTTCCATGTTGGTACAACAAAATGGTCAAGGAACATAACAACTATTAGCTTTTTTCAGCCAAGATTTGAAATATTATGAGTTAAAATATTTATTTATTGAGAAACATGTGTAAGCTATTAGAAGAATTTTGAAAAAAATTAGACACATGATTTCTAATAAAAATAATAATTTTTTGGTTTCTGATCCTTCTATGAAGGAGTTTACAGGAAAACAGATTTAAATACCAAAAGGGAAGGCTAGGTAACAAAGATGATGGATTATGATATTGATATAGAAGTAACAAAGTTGGTTCAAGGAAAAGGCTTGTGTGAATAGATGAATGGAAATGTGAGCACCATTGAAAAAGAAGAAGAGAAGGTTGCTTTAGCCCTCCAAGATCAAGTACAAGTTGTTGTTCCAAATTTAGAATCTGATTGGGTGAGCGACATGACTAATTTCTTCCATGTAAATTTCTTGAATGTTAATACAAGTCCAAATGAAGGTACTATAGATTGCAATCTATTCCTTATGTTTTATTAGATGGAATCCTTTTTAGGAGGGATTTCCATGGTGTGTTACTTAGATGCATTAAATCAAGTCAAGTTGATAAAATTTTGCATGAGCTTCACCAAGGGCCTACTAGAGATCACTTCTCACCAAAGGATACAACCCTCAAGGTGATGAAATCTACCTATTATTTTCCAAATTTGTTTAAACATTCATTAAATTGGGTTAGAAAATGTAGAGAATGTGTGATATTTGTAGGAAATGAATTGTTAGAGGCGTTTCCCTTACAACCAATTCAAGTGAAATAACCATTTAGGAAGTGGGAATTAGATTTTATTAGGGTTATAAACCCACCATATAGTGTTTGTAATAAGTGGGTTTTGAGTGCTATAGATTATTTTACCAAATGGACAAAAGTAGTTCCTTTGAAAGAGGAAAATGAGAGTACTGTATTAAGTATTTATGAATATCTCATTTTCAGACTTGGTGTTCCAGATTTGATAATCATTGTGGGATAATATTGGTGCACAAAGCTCAAATAATCATTGTGGGATAATCAAATAAATCCTAAGAGATCAAAAGGTACATCTCCTTATATTTTGGTTTATGGAAAAGAGGCAAGATTTCCTATTAAGGTTGAGTTATCAACACTTGATTTGATAAATCAGTTAGACATGGTTGATAAAGAATTGATGAAAACAAGGTTGGCTCAATTAGTTCAGTTAGAAGAAACTATGAGGGATGCTTTGGTTAAGATTGAGAATCATCAAGCTCAAATGAAGAGAACATTAGATTAAAAAAAAGCATCTCATAGAATCTTTCAGCAAGGAGATATTGTTTTGAAGTGGGATGAATTGAAGAGTAGACCTGGGAAGCATAGAAAGTTTGATACAATGTAGGCTGGTCTGTTTATCATAACATCATGCAAGACACACAATTCTTTCCATATTTCCACCCTTGAAGGAGAGGAGTTACCAATCCTAGTCAATGGGATTCACCTCAAGAATTTCTTTTGAGGTATGTTAGAACATAAATAAGTGCTCGACACAATTAGTTAATTTACTTTTAGTTGTGTGGTAGGGGCTTAAAACTGAAAAAGATAATTGTTGAAAGTCATAATAATTGCATGAATCAGATATCCATAACATAAGACATGATTTTTCACTCACTGCCCCATATCATTAATGAATGGTGCATTCCAATACCATAAGGTACAACAATGGCCTTTTTAGTTTTGAACCTATTTTGAGTTTTAGTCGCACTTTTGGTGTGTTAGAAGTGAAGGAATGAGAACATCAATGATGAAAAACATCATAGAAGCATGAAGTGCATACCCATCATATAATTCATGATTTGAAACCCACTTCCTTAAATCATAAACATGCCCTTCATGTTGATATAATATAACCCAACATAGGTATTTTTAGTTCTTTTTGATTTTCAGTTTGATTTTCAATATTTGAGTTAAAGAAACAAGCATCACATAGTCATAAGAAGAATTAGTGCCCATCAGATATGACATGAGTTTAAACTCATTATCCTAAATCATGTTACCCATTCAAGGTATGACTGCATCATAGTAGTAGCATTGTTGTTCAAGTTTTTGATTTTTTGCAAGCTATTCTGTTGAAAATTATCCACATGTATGAAAAGGATATTCATAAGGTGAAACATGAGTTAAAAATCTTTGTTTCACATCATATATATGCCACATACAAGGGGTAATGTTCCAGTAGTTTAGTTTGATTTCAGTTGAGTAGTTTGCTTCAGTTTCATTTTTGAGAAGGCTTCCTATTTTCTAAATTTGAAATACACTGTACCCAATGAATTTTCATAAGGAAGGTGGTCTGATTATGATTATTAGGAAAATACCATGAGAGGTCACCAAAAATGTTACCTATTTTTCTCCTACAACTCAAAATAGGTTAAGCTAACTAAAATCTATATTTGACTAAGGTACACATTTGGTTGATTGTGTTTAAATATTAATTCAGTTTGCTAGATTACTGTATATGAAAAGAAAGAGATTTTTGTACTGAACTAAACAAATGCAAAAATAAAAAGAACTCATTTCATCAATTTTCAAATATGTTTCGAAACTAAAATATATTACACATTTTTTCAAAATTAAACATTCTTTTGATACTAAAATAAGTACAGTACAAAATATCCACACAAGCTGTGGAGAGGGCTACAAAAACTATGCAAAATATATGCATATGGAAAGAAGTCAAGAAATAGATAAGGGATACATTCTTCATTGCCTGGATGGAATAAAAAATAGGGATGTTGAATAATTCTGGTTGGCTGGTTATAGACACTCTCGCTCCTAAAATTACCTACAAAATGTGGAAAGAGATAGTGTTAGTCTACAAGTGAATAAGCAATAACAGATCTAAAACCTATCTCTAACAATGACTTCCATAAAAAATAGATGTTAGCTACATATAAAATACAGTAAAGGAAAATAAATGAAGATGGAAAATAAGATGAAACAATATTTTAAAATTAATGAATTCTTTTTATGTGCAAATATAGGTACTAAAGACCAAAGGAATTGAAGTGACGTTCCCTCAAATAATGAAACCTTCCGGCTCACATTTAGTTGCAAATCGATAAAAAATCAATGCTTAGTCATTAAAGGGACATATTGTTTTGTGTGAAAACTTTTGACTCCATCAAGAGCACAACTACTAGGTATGGGAAAGTGACACAAGAGATCAGAGAAATGATCAACTACAATCATTATCAAAATTCCCCCAAAAGAGGACAATGGTCACAAAAGATATCAATGAGGTATCTTGGTAATTATGTGAAGTCAAAAGCACATGACAGAAGGAAATCATTAGGTGATGTTCAAAGTTCATAAAAACAACTATAACATAGATGAAAATGAGAACTATAAACATTCTGATGGAAAACAAATGCCCAAGGAACTTGGAAATAACACTTTGGTGTCATCTGATAGAAATTTTATAGAAATTCCTCTTAAGATAATAACCACATAAACCATCAACAATGAGCTTGGAGTATGAAGCAGTAAGGGTTTAAGGGGTTAATGTATTCATCAAAAGGAACAAATTAAATTATGTCAAAAGAAATCAACAAAGATGGTAAATTTTGGCATTATCTTCTTCAAATGATACTAGTGAACAACCAGGCATATTTGTTATCAAACATATTATGAGAAGTGTTTAAAGACAACAGCAACAACAACAACAACAACAACAACAACAAGGTACATTTCTTAGGTAATAATAAAAGAACAAAATAGTTACAGGCTGCTTATTTTGAAAGTACAAAACACATGATTGTTTTGGTGCAGAGATTAAACAGAATGCAAAGTCATTCTTTTTCAACATGCTAAGGAAAATTAATTGATTCCATTTTAAATAAGAGAAATAGAAACATGAAAAGAGGTATCAAGTATACAAGGTTCTACATGTTAAGTAGTGTCAGTATCTTGAAACACAATGAAATATTCTTGAAAACACAATGAAAGGATCGATGCCAATAAGGAAACAAATATAAATGTCATAATTGTTATCTGCATTTAAATATATTACATCAAGAAATAATGACCAAGTACAGTGATCGGATCTATACATGAAAATGGAAAATATTGAGAGAAACCTAATCATAATTAGGACAAAAGCAGAAACTTCAGTGCACAAGTACAATGTGGAGAAAATTTAAAGATCAGATAAGTGCATTAATGCAGTCACCTGAAAAATGAAACATAAAGTGCATGAAGGGAAAGAAATTATTGTTTTCATGGAGATTAAAGTGTGGGAACACTCACAATACAAATTCCTAAGATTCCAATATTCACTGATGAGAACAACTATATCAATATGAAATGACGAAGGATGCTAAAAGGATGAAAAAATGCTAAGTGATGTATTACACTTTAATATTTAAGATAGATCAGTAATATGATAGTGCTCAACAACCATTATCAATAATATAATAACTACTTTCATGTTCTTTGATCAACCACAGTAAGGGGGAAACATTGTGCTATAGTTAGGGAGCATAAAACATTAACATCAGTAATCAAAGGATAGGTTGTAAGTCCTCATGATTCATTTAAATGATTGATGAAATGGTTATCAAGCTCTCAAAATCATCTACATATGCAAATAATAAAGGCTTTTATGGTTATACAATTTAAATATAAAGATTTTCTGAGTATTTGACAACTACAAAAACAAAGGAAAAAGTGATATAATAGCTTCGCTTCAAGGAAAATTATAGATTCCTATTGTGCTAGTTGAGTGCTATAATGTACAAGTATTGAGTAAATGAAAGGAAGCTACAAAATCATTTCATATGATAGAGCACAAAATATATATCAGAGAAAGGTATATTGAGTATGATGTTGTAGCTACATCTATATTGACAACAAATTTTTTCTTTTGCATTAACAATGCATCAATAGAGGGATTGTTTTATGAAACAATAATGAATGACGATCATTGATCAACATAGAGTTGTGTACGAGTTAAGGAACCAAACCCCAAGATTATCAGGATATTTTCAAATAAGTAAAAAAAAGATCACAAAGTTGTTGTTGTTGTTTCATTTTGAGTTTACACCAAATCATATAGGAATACAAGAAAAAGTGACCTTAAGGAGAAGATAATCACCAATTATCAATCAAGATATAACAAAGCATGACCAAACAAAGGGTTATATGAGATATATAACACAGATACAAGTGCCAAATGGTAAAAATAATGTTGAGTATTGGTGAGGAGTAAAAAAAAATTCTATGCTACAAGATATAGGAGATTCAAGAGTATCTATGTTTATTTAATTACCAACATGATCATAAGAATGCCCATCTATAATCATAACACAACATTGCTAAGTTGTTGAGGGACATAAATCAAAAGGTTCATTGTCAAGTACAAAATTGACAGAATGAAGGAGTTAATATCTATGTATGAGGAAATCTTCACTTGTTGGGAGCATGCTCAAACATGAAAACATTAGTGGGTTAGCACATAAAAAGATTTAAATCATGAAATGAACAATAACCAACAAAGAAGTTAACATAACATCGGATTGAGATATTAATAAATTGCACCCTATTAAGACTTATTAGATTTTCTCTTGAAATAGAATGTGGGTGTGCTCTCCCAACACAAAATATGAACCCCACTTAATGATAGATCATTGATCTAAAATTCAAGCTATTTGAGATGAATGTGAAGAACTCAAGAACAAAGTATGAATAAATTTGCCCCAAGCTTCCACAAAAGATGTAAATGAAATGCTAAGATAAGATTGAATGCAAGATCAAGCTAGATTTAATATTCATTTTACATTCCTAGCATGTAATATCTAAGTGATTAAGATTGAAATGAACTAAAGAACATGAAAAAAATGCAAATTCTAGAGCTATGTTAGCATGATAACAATGCATAAAAACAATGGATGATTTTATCTAGGAAGTGCTCCTATTTATAGATTTTTGGAGAGAAGGAAATGGATTGGGTGAGGTGGAGCATATGTGGCATCCACATAGATGCCACATGGAGGAAACATGGGCAAAAGGACATGCCATGCAAAAATTCAATCCAAGCCTTTAAGTTTTGAGAGGCTCAACATTGCTCACACATGTGTGAGAAACCTTCGAGAAATGAGTGGGGGACCAAGGTGTAAGAGCATTTTAGGAAGCTGGGTAGATTCCTTGGGAGGAGTTGCTCACACATGTGTGAGAAACTCATTAGCACTAAAACGATTAGGAATCACCTTTTTAGCCTAATTAAGTGGGATTAGTGTGTGCTTTTGTGGGAAAGTAGGCTTTAGAATGTGAGGTGATGGGTGTAGAGTAGGAGTAGAGTAGGCTTAGGGTAGGATTCTAGATTGGATTAAGACTATATTTAAGTTAGATTTAAATTTAATCATAGCTTAGAAGAATATTAAGATGTGGAGTGAAATAAATAAATTAGAATTTATTTAAAAAGGGGATTTTGTGGGGGAGCATATTTTAAATGTAGATTTAATATATTAGGGAAGGGTATTTAAATTATCTTTTAATACCATAGAATAATGAATTAATTTAATTAAATAAATTTAATTAAATCAATAGATGAATATAACAAAATTAATTAATTAACTTGAATTAATTATAATGCTAAGGGAATATTAATTAAATTAATATGAGTGTGTAGGAACAACTTTAGATGTCTACAATTTTCCCCTCTTTGAAGCGGCATTGAAAATAACGTCAGGTCAAAGAAAAGAAAATAAGATGTCCTAGAAAGAATAGGAGGACCTAGGGCGACGATGGTGAAGAATGGTGCCCCCTCAAGAAAATAATATAAAAAATAATAGTTTATAACAATTTTCTTGAAAAGGTGCAAATAGAGGAGAAAGACTAATTGCATGGTAGACCAGGAAGAAACAGGGTGAAAAACTGGGACTGGGACAAAAAAAAAGGGGACAGAGGCAAATAAAGGTCCCAAAGGGCCTATAAATCAGCCACCAGGGCCAAGGGAGAAGTCATTTTCACTCATGGAGAAAAAGAGAGAGAGAGAAGCGAGAGCGATTTCCAACCCGCGAGACCGTGCCCAGCTTGGAAAGCGCATTTGGACCTACCAGCGACCTGCAGACATAGGACCACCAGTGAGTCTAACATGCCCTACCTATTAAGCTTTTAGTTTTTGCATTTAGGTAGCCTTTAATGCTCCAAAACTAGGAGAAAAATCTATCGGGGTGTAGACCATTATCGACCAATCGTCATCTGCGCACATGAATATTGATCGATCATCCTTGGTGCAAACAAAAATTGACCGATCATCATCTGCAAAGATGCCTGATCAGGTATCAACGTCTACGGGGGCAGAAGAGGAGAGTGGAGACAACATATTAGATTAGTCATCTACGAAGGTGGGGAGGTAAGGACCTAAACCTTTGTCTCCACAGATCGGCATATTTTCCGAATGACATTTGTGTGGGTTGATCGGTGTCTGCACCGATTGACCCAAAAAATATAGAATTGGAGGAATAGGATATAGGGGAAAGAAGAAGTGATGCCCTGGACTAGGAAAAAAGGCTTGACAAGATTGACTTGTGTGTACATGAGGGTACAGTACCCTTTTGTTCCTGAGAGTCCTAGCCAGACACGATGACACTATGAAATCAGTTAATGGTAGAGGAGTGGGGACAGGTCGCCTTGTGTGCCTTGGAGCATGTGCACCTTTGGCCACAATTGAGCATGCATAATGTGCTAATGATGACATTGATTCAGAGGTGGCACAGTCTAACCTCAAACTTTCACTTCCCAATAGGGGAAGCTACCATCATGCTTTATGATTTCTGGCATATATATCACGTGTCGATTCGGGCATTGATCCAAGAGTATGAACATGAGGGTTCAAAGACTTATCTAGATACAACTTTAGGCATCCATACGCCCAGATCCTGACATCGAGATGGTGGATGTCTTGGAGTGTAGCAATGGCAGTATGGTCACAGCCATGTCAAGTAGCTCTATATATGGCAGGGTTAGTTAGGGAGCGCATGATACCTAATCATGTTGGACATGGGTTCCCAGTTGGATGGTCACAAGTTTTGATTTCCATGCTGGAGGATGAGGGGGAGTAGTATTTCTAGGGATATACTATCCTCGGCTAACTATACTATTATTTACATATGTGCACCTACCAGAAAGGTAGGATACTAGGGGATGGGGTGACATTAATCTTGGTATGGGCATGGGAGCACATCATTGTGGTGTGCCTGATTAGATGACAGAAGACTAGAGTGGCTTATGAGCTGTATGCATACAAGTACCGACCAGCCATTAGTTATAAGTTGACAGACTCTATCGGTCACTGGCAGAGGACTTTAGATGAGATGCAGTAGATAGAGTGGGTGTTTTGTGCATGATGTGAAGCATGGGAGCACATGGACTCGAGGAAACAAGTATACATGGAGGACGGGTGGTTAGACACATATTTCATGAGGTTTGTGTAGACTGATTATTGGCTCATTGGGAGGACATCTCATATGATCTCTCGATACATGTTGTCATGGGCACAAAGACAACTTGGATAGGTTTAGGATGCTTTTCCTGATGAGTTTTGATACCCATTAGTGATATGGGAGGTTAAGAGTATATGGGGGATGGGGGTAGATGTAAGGGGATTTTGGTCATCATGGTTGGGGATGATAGTAGTGACATGGTACTAGGCATAGGATTCAGTTAGGGATGTAGGAGTTACACTAGTGTACGCTCAGTGGTGGGTCATTCATAGGCTAATTAGATTGACCATTCTAGGGATTATGCAAGCTGATGAGCAGCTGACAAGAGGAGAGGATTATCTAGGGTAGGATGGGGATGATGATTGAGGGGATGGAGGAGATGGAGGAGATGGAGGGGGTGGAGAGGTGGTGGTTAGAGAGTAGCATCATAGAGATGGCATGGGACAATATATGTACTAGTAGGCAGAGTGCCACCAGTGATTCCTATAGGGTAGGTATAGGGACAAGGGCCATAGAGGCCACCCCCACAGGTACACGGATAGGGATAGGGATAGGCACCATAGTTTCCAATATAGGGAAAGGTACCACATCGGTGACCTACGAGATATGTTTCTTAGGATACACATGATATTGTTGTGGCAGAGTGTGATAGCTTGCCGACAGAGTTGAGGAAGGTTGAGAGATTGTTAGCCACTTCTCAGGTTGCTCAGGGAACTATACAAGTAGAGATGACTCAGATATAGGGATTGTTAGCCACTGCTCAAGCTACCAAGAGAAATATACAGGAAGATATGAATTAGGTAGAGGGATTCCTTACAGGGGAGACATCTCGGATAGATAGTGCATAGAGAGAATTATATCTCTTACAAGAACGGGTAGATGGTGGAGAATTTACCATGATTGAGACAGATAGGTTAGTGTTAGAAGAGTCTTAGGGGATGAGCCAACTATAGGAGCAGATGAATGTTCTAAGAGAGGAGTTATAGGCCATGACCCTAGAGTGGGACACATATAGGTGCAGAGCTGAGGAGTACAGGGGGCACTAAGAGATCATTGTCTAGGCTACCACAGGACTAGGGCTTATGTAGGTAGTGTAAGAGGCACTCTCCGGACACAAGCGAGAGCTGAGAGTATTCCAGGAGATGGAGTACTATCATATGCACTACTAGGTGGTCATCCTAGAGGGATAGAGGGTGGCTGAGTATAGTGAGTGATTAAAAATTCATGTGAAGGGGGGAGGGGCATCAGAATCCTCCATTGGGATGAGACCTCCTTGGGGTGGGACAGGTGGAGCAGGGCCATCCTCACGACTAGCCACATGAGCCACATCGGCTATTTGACACACATTTTTTTATTTTTGAGAATTTTGAGATGTATAACAAGATGCATGTATATTATATATGGACTTGTTGTACTTTTATGAGACATTATGATATATATAGACATTTATTGTGATTAGTCCTATCTTTTCTTTATGTATGCATTTACACGATTTCTATGTGCACATGATGATGATGTTTAGGATTGACGTGTATGATGTAGGATGTGATGTATGATATTATGATTATGATTACATATTTGTGATGTAGGGAGTGTGTGCATATGAGATGAATGATGTTTAGTAAATGTATGGATAATGGATGAATTTTATTATTATGGATGCAATATGTAAAATGCGATGTAAAATAAAATGGTAATTAATGATTAATAAATAATACATGACAATGCACCTATGAGTAATGAGTAATGAATAAATGATGGAATGATAGATGATTGACTTAATGATGTAATGAATAATGACTTAATGAATGAGATAATTAATGAATAATTATGTAATGAATTAATGAGTTAATAAATAATGACTAGATGCATAATTTAATATATAATGATGTAAGACATTAATGAATTAATGGATAATGGTATTAATGAATAATGAATAATGAGTAAATGAATAATGACATAATGAATGATGAATTAATTAATGAATAATGATGTAACAAATAATGGATAATGAATAATGACCTAGTGGGTTGATGCACCTAGATGTCGCAAGATGCAATTAAAATGAATGTAACTAAAGAATGCAACTAGAGGTCAAAGTTTTTTTGCGTATCAAATAGGACCGATAGGATCACATAGCTAGCCGTAGAGGGGGTGGGAATAAATAAAAACCTTTCCAAGAGTAAAAATTCAATATGAAACATGATTTATCTATGATGCGACCTACCTTCATGATTTTGTGGGATCATATTGTGTTAATATTGGAGAGAAAACCCTAGTTTGATTTTGCAAGAAGAGACATGCACAAATTGTTAGAAAACACCAGTGCCATTGTTATTTTGCATGGACTAGACTCTCAGATGGATATTTTTTTAGGAACATAGATGCAAGATATCAGTCATGATAGAACTGATGAAATGCTACTCATGAGGAGACACAGTACACCTAAAACCTTGATGGATTTGGTAGTATGTGTATGAATCCTACCCTTAGTGAGGCATAAATAGTCATGAAATAAATATTAAACACAAATGCACTAACAAGTTATAACAAGAAGATCATACCACAAATGACACATACTCTAATAGGCACTTTCCACAATAGACCAAGATATTAAAGATCAAGGTAGTTATGAGAAGGACATATTGAAATACAAAATAAAATTGATAGAAATGCCTCATGACCAAGAAATCATTCAATGCAAGAGTTCTTTCCATGAACAAGTTTTATGTGATGATTGGATTGATAAGCCAACACCAGAAGGATGTATCCTGATGGGCAAAGATTGATTATTTTTGAGATGGGTAAATGCTTGAGAAATTTGAATCTGTCTATGGATTTGATGAAAATGTTTGTGCTCACTATGTATGGGAATAAAAAGATCAATATTTTGGGGTAAGCTCAGTCGTGCAGGAATAAGATCTTATTATGAAAGCGGAGATGTGTCTGGAGGCTACATGTGTAGACATGGGCGATGGGACAAAATTTTATTGTGGAAGATGGATGGAACAAACTTATTATGAAAATGCGACGAATACAGCCTGCATGGAGGTCTAAGGAGATGGTGGATCTAACAGGTGAGTATATACAAGTGATATATACAAAAGATCAAAGGATGGGATAAGGTGGATCTTGTAACAGATGTGTGTGATAGGTGGAACACCTAGGGAACATGGGCTTGGTGATGGTGGTTGTATCTTGAGTGAATAGATAGGAAGGATGTGACAAAATATTTTGATAGATAATGGCACGGTCCACTATGTGTGACACTTGATTTCTAGGTTTTCACCACACATACTTGTCCAAGGGGCCTAATTGCCAAGTTTTCACCATTGGATGATTTTATTTCTCTTGATTTATTGTTTTTTTGTTTGTTATCATTGAGGTGCTTGTTTACCAGGTTTTCACCAAGATAATGATTTTTCAGGACTTTTTATACTTTTTATGCATTTTTTAGATGAATGAGGTGTATCATATGGATCAGATATAGAACGGTTTAAGGTGAATAATGTTGATGGGATCAGTCAAAGGTTCTCCTTTTGGCATTGATAGTTGATAGGTCCTTGATCCAAAGTTCATTATCAAAATATGACCCAAGTAGGTAACTTGAAACTTGCCTTTCTTTTCTGTCTGTGCCTACCTTCTAATTCTCTTTGATGACCATATGTCCCACCTAGAATTGGCATGGAATTTTTTTATTATTTTAGCTTCTCTTAAGCCTATTTTGGTATACAATAAGATGATCATAGGCTTGTTGTCTCTTTTCATCCAGAAGGTCCAACTGTGTGATTCATGCAATGCGGTAATCTTCATCAGTGACCATGTTCTTGAGTGACAATCGTAATGATAGTAGTTCAACCTCAATTGGTAAGATGACATCTGCACCATATAAAAGTGAGTAGGGAGTGGTTCATGTTTTAGTATGGTAGGAAGTGTGATATGCCTAGAGGGAAGAATTGATTTTGAGGTTCTAGTCACAACTAGTATCATTGAAAACCTTTTTGAGGATTTTGAGGAGGGTCTTGTTGATTGCCTCAGGTTGGCTGTTACCTTGTGGAAAACAGGGACTAGAGAAATGGTGATGGATATGGAGGCATTCACATAGATCAGTTAGATGTTGATTCTAAAATGATGTACCATGATCTGTAAATATGGTGGAAGGAATGCCGAAGCGGAAAACAATATGGTAGAGGATGAATTTGAATATCTAGACATATGTAGTAAGGGTGATAGGGATCGCTTTGACCCATTTGGTGAAGTAATTTGTAGCTGTGATGATGTACTTGTGTCCTTCTAAGGATAGGGGGTGATCTTACCAATGAGGTCAAAAACCCAAAAAGAGAACGACCATGGAGGCACAATGGGATGCAGGTCCTAGGATGGAGTATGAATAAGATTAGCATGCTATTGACAAGGTAGACATTTCTTTACAAATTCATAGGCATCATGTTCCATTATAGCCTAGTAGTATCCTCCTCTTAGAAGCTATTTTTCTAGGACCATGCCACTCCTCTGGGCACCGCAGATCCTAGCATGTACCTCTTATAAAGCCTGGGTGGCCTCATTTTTATCTAAACATCTAGAGAGAATGTTGTGGTAGTGGGAAGTTCTACCAATGAGGTTTTGGCGTTGGGTGTTTTTGAAGTGGGGGAATATGATACCATTATTTAGATATGTGTGGATGTCATGGTACCATGGGGACTGAGGACCAACCAAGACACATACCCTTTCAAAATTGTTGTCTTCATAAGTGGGTGCGTGAATTTTCTCAACCAAGAATTCTTATTGTGTTGTGTCTCGAGGGATTCTGAGGAGGGAGTCAATAGTGACCATTTCATCTACATATTTGTTTTGTAAACTAGGTATCTGAGTGATTTGTAGGATTAGGAAGTGTTCTTTCATTTTATCAACCATCTCCTTGTAAGGAAATAATTTGTCATCTTTTGTCTAGAACTCATCTAGGACTTTCTTGGTGATGAGTTGTGAGTCTCCAAAGACATGTATTTATGTGATATTCCATTGGATTTCCATTATGAGCCCAGTGATAAGTGTTTCATACTCAATGATGTTCTTTGTGCAAGGGAATCCCATTTTGAATGATTTGGATATGTAGTCACCTTGAGGGGTAACAAATAGTATTCCTACCACTACACCATGGACTGTATAGGATCTGTCAAAGTAAAGCTTCCAGGTTGGCTATTCTTTAATCATGCATAGGTGCTCATATGGGAATTCCATGACCAAGGGATATGGATCCACTAATGGTGCTTTTTCTATCTGATCTGCTATAAATTTTCCCTTTATTGCTTTTTTTTCCATGTACTGGATGTAAAATTCACTTAATAGCATTACCCATTTTTCCATGCCGCCTATGAGAGTAGTCTTGGGCTATAGATATTTGAGGGGGTCAATCTTGGAGATGAGATTTATTGTGTGAATCAACATATAATGGTAGAGTTTTTGAGTGGAGAAAACCATTGCCAGACATGCTTTTTCCATGGGTAAATAGTTGAGTTCATATCCCACCTATGTGCGGCTGATATAGTAGATGACCCTTTCCTTTCCATTATCATCCAATTGAGCAAGGAGTTCCCCCAGTGCTATAACAGTTGCAGAGATATATAAGATGAGTGGCCTTCCTGGTATTGGTGGCACTAAGATAGGTGGACTCGCAAGGTACTCCTTGATTTTATTAAATCTTTTCTGACAGAGTGGATACCATTTAAAATTGGTTTCTTTTAACAATGGGTGAGTGAATGGTTGGCACTTATCCTCTAGTTGAGAGATGAAACAGTGTACAAACTACAACTTTCCTCTTAGAATACATAATTGTCAAAGTGTTCTGGATGGAGGCATTTGCATGATATCTTTTACCTTCTTTGGATCTATTTCTATTCCTCTTCTTGATACAATGAATCCTAAGAAATTTCCTGATGTGACCTTGAAAAAAAATTTCTTGGGGTTGAGCACTAGGCCATAGTGACCAAGCTGATCAAATAGACATTCTAGTACATCAAGGTGATCTTCTCTCTTTATTGATTTGGCTAGGATGTTGTCCACATAGTCTTCAAGATTTTTTTGGATCATGTCATGAAAGATAACGGTCATGGCTCTTTGATAAGTCACCCCTGTGTTCTTTAAGCCAAATGGCATCATATTGTAGTAGAAGATACCCCAAGGGGTTGTAAATGGTCTCTTATACAGATCTTGTTCTTCTATGTGGATCTGATTATATCCTGAGAAACCATCCATGAGAGAAAAAATCTCATGTCCAATGGTAAGATCTACTATCATGTCAATATTTAGAAGGGGAAATCATCCTTTGGGAATGCTTTATTAAGATCCCAAAAGTATGTGCATATCCTGATTGATTTTTCTAGTTTGGATATAGGTACCATGTTGGATATCCACTCATATTAGTCAATGGTATTAATGATCTTAGCTTGAAGGATTTTTTCTAATTCTTCCTTGACTAATAATGCTACCTTGGGATGCATCTTTCAGAGTTTTTGCTTTACTAGTTTGACATTTGGATCCACTGGTAAATGATGAACCACCAAGCTGGGGTCTAGTCCCAACATGTGAGAATAATAACATGCAAATTTATCTATGGATTCCTATAGGAGAGTAGTGAGGGATATTTATTCACCTTCTGACAGTGATGTTGCAATGTAAGTGATGTTGGGATTTTCTTCTATACTCAGGTTGATAGGCTTTGTTTCTTCTATGAGAATGGATGATTGGTCAAGCTTGTAATCATGGATGAGAGGAAGAGGAGGATCTTTATCCTTTAGTGCTTCATGGAGGTTTTCAACAATGGATACGCCCTTTATTTTTACTTTTTTTATGATCAGATAGCCCCCTAGAGGGGTTTTAGCCAGGAGATCCATTTTTCCCCTTTTTATTTTTATTTTCTATTTTGTGGCTGAAGAACTCATCTTCCCTAAAGTATGCCTTGGGGTCTAGTTTGTAGAGGTGTGCTGAATCCTACCCCCAGTTATTTTTTTGTTCCACTACCCCCATGAATCTTGTGAGCACATCCTCACTTTGGAATTCATCAATATGAATGACACTTGGCTGGTCCCAATCTATGAGTTCGGGATAGACAAAGGGAAGGTAAATGAAGTTAATGGAAAGTTGATGGAGGAAAGAGTTTTCTAGGAAGGTTTTTCCATCCAGGATATCATTGTAGGCTCTCACAATTTTCTCTTCTAGGACATCTTCGATTTCAACAATTTCACCTAGGGTATTACTATAGGTATAGTTTTTTTTGTTAGTGCCCCCAATCGTGTTATGGCCAAAACCAAGGCCCTGATTTCTCACTAGTCAAGGGATCTCAATAGGATCCCTCATGCCATGTTCCTCATGGCCTAGGCCTCCCCCCTAATAATTCCAACATTTTGTGACCAATTTGTCAGATGTTAGATTTTTTTTTGAAATAATTAAGGAGGCCACTGTCAGGAGGTGGCGTATCCTTGTAAAGCGATATGATGATATTTGGATCCATTTCCCAGCCATTTAGGATTCCATAAAAGATGAATGTGGTGCATCTCATTTACACTCACTTTTTTTTTCCTTTTGATTTGATATGTTTTGGCTTGGTCATCCTTGGGTATTGGGTTGGATGGTAGAGCCCCAACTAGAAAGACGTCTGATAGGTTGTATTCTCTGTAGCCCTGTTTGTTGATCTTGATAGTGGAGAGAGTGGAGAGGAGGATAGTTTTTGGGTCTACGTGGGATATGGAGGAATCGTCAATAGAAGTACTCATGTCAATTTTGAGACAATGATTTAAAGGGGGAAAGAGGCCTCCAATGCATGGCAGTATGCGAAGGGTTGGGGATATGCACGGATGGTAATTTTAGCACCATGGTATGGGAACTTTATGCATTGATTAAAGGTGGAGGGAATGACCTGCATGGAGTAAATCTATGGGAGACCAAGGAGAATGTTGAAGGGGAGGTAAAGATCAACAATGTGGCAGATATTATCTTGTACTGTAGGACCCAACTTGATGGGCAAGGAGATGGTGCCTTCATATGTGTGTTCCAAGTTATCATATGCCTTGATGGTAATGACATCATTCATTATATTTGCATATGTATACCCCAACTATTTGATGAATTTCAAAGTACATAAATTGAAGGCCAAACCATTATCTATCATGACCTATTTCATGACAAAATATTTGACCATGATGACAATGCATAGAGGGAGGTTGTGGTCAGGTTCGGCAGATGACATGTCTTTTGGTTTGAAGGAGATTCTACAAGATGTGGATAGGTGAACAACAAGGTTTTTGAATTACGTAGAGTTGATGTCACTAGGGACACATGATTCTTGTATTAAGGATTTCTTGGTGGATGGGAAAAGTGTAGAGAAGGTACAAGATGGAGATTTGGGTAGGGGTATTCCCTAGGTGTTCCAATAGGTTGTATTGTGTGCTAGCAGATGGAGTGGTACTAGCACCTGCAACATATATTATTCCTCGGTGAATGGTGACTGCACATTGACTATCTGCACCCTTAACATGACTAACATTGACCGACAATTTTACTTGGGATATGTAGCTAATGAGGTTGTCATAGTTGATATATGCATTGGTATAATATTTTCTGTCAGCATTATCTCCTTGCTTGACCTTGCCTTGGTAGGAGGGTTGAGTGGGATTGGCGGGTCCTTTACCATAGTTATGTTCAGGAAACCCATTTTGATAGATTTGAAGGCCTGTATTTGGTGATGGATGGGCTGGAGAGTCTACAGTGATCTCCTTACGGTCAATGAGGTCTTGGATGTAGTGCTTCAACTTCATGCACTTTATGTTGGCGTGTCCCTTAACATGATGGTAGTCATAGTATTTGTTGTATTTGTACCACGCTGGCTTAGGTGTTGATTTATCAAACACTTGTGTTTGCAGGTACATGATTAGATTAGCTTTAGACATTTTGTGGAAGATGACATCTATGGGTTCACCCAAGGGGGTTACCATGCATTTTGGCACATTCTATGCTCGACACTTTGGTTTTCCATGCAGGACCGATATGGAATTTGTTTGGTTGATGGGAGATTTGTAGTTAGGCTGATAATGTGTTCTAGGAGGAGGATAGGTAGTCGTGACTTGCGGGTGCACTTTTTGTTGGTATGCTCATGCGGTTTGTTGATACGCAGGAGGCCATTGCAGGTATACTACTGGTGTCTACTGGCATGTTTGAGTATGTGCATTGGGGTTGACCACAATAATTTGGACATGTTTAGTATTGGTGGCACCATCAGTCACAACTCTTTTATTTTTGTTCCAATAATAGGACTAGTCATTTTTAGGTCTATTGTGGTGAGTTTCTTTGTATAGCTTGATGGTTATGTTGGCTGTGAGGCCCTTCTCAAGGTCCATTCCTTTTTCCTCTAATTTCTTGGTATGTTTTTAGACAATTCATGCTTATATGGTTCGCCAGATTGGGATGAATATTATCAATAAATATCTTTATCAAATGTTTCTGAGGAGGTTGGTATGACAATCTTGTGGTGAGGCCTTGCCACCTTTGGAGGTAGTCTGCCAAGCTTTCAGCTCCTTTCTTCTTGGATTTGCACAGATCTAGGAGGGATAGCTCATTCTCAATGTAATGTGTGTACTAGGCTACAAATTATTCTGGCAGTTCTATAAATGTTGTGATAGTGCCATAAGGGATTTTGTAAAACCACTAAAGAGTTGTCCCTCCTAGGATTTTGGGAAGCTCCGCATGAGAAAGTTATCAGTGTATGCTACCTCTTGGAATGCCATGTAAAATTATTTAACGTGGCTGACGAGATCTTCCTTCCCATTTTGTTTTTCAAATTTGGGAGTCTCGAAGTGTTTGGGGAAGGGTATGGTTGTGATGGATCGATCAAAGGGATATAGACACACTCCCTCAAACTTGAAGGTCCTCATTTTGATTCCTACTCGAAGCTCTTTGAGAGCATTCTTCATTTCTTCCCACTCTTAGTTGATAGGTGGTGGGGCAGCTACCCCTAGTGTACTAGAGATGGGTGCCTAATATGGGTTAAACATGGCCAGCGAGTATGGAGGATTCAGTGAAGGATATTGAGGTGTGTGATAAGGGGATTAGTTGTAAGTGGGTTGGGGAGAAGGTAATTGTTTCTAGGAGAGGTATTTTGGGGGGACCTATAGTGATTGCGATGGTTTTTGATAGAAGGGTTGTGTTGGTTGTGACATTGGATAGGTTGGGTGACCCTGGGTTGGACCCCCATAAGATAGTTGTGTGGCAGCACTATTGTTTGTAAGATTTGTGAGCTGTGGGTGAATGACCCTAGTAGAAGGAGAGAGGTAGTTGATACGAGAGGGGATGCTTTGTTGTTGAGGAGGTGGGATGGTTTGCGATGTTGCATATGGTGGCATGACCAAGTAATTGGTATAGATGGGTTTTTTTTGTTGAGTGGCTGCACAATAGGTTGCACGGTGGTGAAGGGGTTGATGAATGGTTGTTGTGCTTGGGAAGTGATAGGGTTGGTGACATTTGAATGTGTTGGTATCCCAAGTACTTCCAGGTCTGCATGATAATAGTTCCAAGTAGAGGATGAAGTGGCCTATGTGGCTTGGCCAACCTAAGAGGATTATTTTGAAATTGTTGGATTAGGTTGCGATTATGTGGGAGGTGTTGGGACACTTTATGAGGGTATAGCTAGTTGAGAATGAAATGTGGGCCCTTATGGAAATAGGGGTTGATTGAAGGCCCCCAGGGGTGGCATTCCAATGGTGAATTGTGGTTGTTGCTGATGTGATGTAGGTATGGTAGGTGGAAGGGATGTTGGTATTGAGGTGCTTGTATTTTGTGTGACTTATGGTTGCAAGATGATTGGTTGGGTGTTGATGGGTTGGGAAACTGTTAGTTGTGTGTTAATGGGTTGAGAACCAACCATAAAATTTTTGAAGCCATGGGTTGAAGAGGTTGGATAGGCGTTGGTCGTGATGGTTGGATAGGTTATGAAGGTTGGATGGGTTGTGAGGGTGGAGGTGGGAAAAGATTGGAGGCTGACGGTCCCATGATGGAGAATTGTGTTGGTTGTTCCATGGTTTGCACTATGGATTGAGTGACTATGGCTTGAAGCAAATGAGGTATGATAGATGTGACTTGGGATGTCCTTTGAAGTGGGTCAATGATTTCTTCTACCATAGGATGGAAAGGTTCAACATGGATCATTATAGGTCGTGGGATTCATGGTGGTAGAAGTCCAGGTAGTACTTGGATTCCTTTGCATTGAAAGTTGGTCAGGATGGTGTGGCTATTGTGTTTGATAATGGTGTTGATCATGTGCATATTTCTAGGATGACTCATTAATAATTTCATGGAACTCAGGGTGGGAGTCTCAGCTAGATCAACCCATATGTGTTCGCTTGGTGCTTGGAGATGGGGATCAAAAGTCACCATGGTATTGTCAGGGTTAATTGTTGGATTAGATGAGCTAGAAGCAAGGTTAGTGTCCATGTCCTTCCTCTTCTTAGATCAAGTTTAGGGTGGCATGAAATGGATGTCCTAAAGAGATGCAAGATGCTAAGCAAGGTGCAAGATTCCTAAGTAACTAAAGATGATGATGTGATGATTTAGGGATTTTGATGCTTTTGGATGATGATGATAATATGATGGGGGTTCTCTAGGGACCTAAAGGATGACTTGGTGTAACCAAAAGGTTATGAGTTTCTTTCCCCAATGCAAGCTTAGATGGATTTAATTATGTCAACCTAAGACAAACTTGTGGTCTTTGGAAGAAGTGATTCTTTGTCAATGTAAACTAACCTTTTGATCATGGTGATGAGGTCATAAAGATATGATGAGATACCTTAAACAATGCTTAGTCAAAAGAGCCTAATGATGGTTTTTTTCATAAGATATAGGTACTACATAACTCAAAGGATACAACACCAAGTGAAGGATATGTTTTTGGATTTTTAATTTCTTTTTGGATGATGCTATGACAAGATTTGGGTTAATGCTAGGATGATGCTTGGATTACTTGTATTTTTCTAGATTGATTCGATGATGTAGACTTAAGGATGGAAACTAAAATGATGGTCCTAAGATGTAAGCTAAATGCAATAAGAAGAGGAGTGAACAAGGATGTTACGATGTGCCATCTAGTCATATTGTTCAAAGTTGACAAATGCGTGGTTCAAATCATACTTGGTCATGAAACTTGGAATTTTGTTATTGTAGATGAATTTGTCGTATTCCTCACATGTGTGAATCTCTTGTTTGATAGAATCAATGACGTGTCAATATTTGTTGGCTTCATGTGTGGCATTCCTTTGTTCTTTGTATATTGGAGGCAATGGATTCTTGACTTTCTTGTGCTCTTTCAAATCGTTCATATCCTATGCTGGAGATTTTGATTTTGTGTGTTTAGGACAAATGATTTTAGCGTCTCTAAAAAGACCAAATTTTGAATGTTTTGCCAGATTTTTGGAGGTCACTGTTTTCAAGTGATGATGACCATTCTCAAACGGAGACGTTGATCTGCGTAGACGGTTGATTAGCACAGATGACAATTTATAAGTGCATGTGACTATTCTAGTGTAGAGATGAATGTTTAGGATCAGAGTAGTTTTGTGATGAATTTTGACAAATTTGATTCTCAGTCTAATTTTTGGTCAATTTGTTCAATGGAAAGAACCAATTTTAAAGCATTTAAACAAGAAAAATAATAGTCATGTGTATTGAAAATAATCCAATAATGGACAAAGTAACCTTGACAGATACAAGAATTTGTGACAAACTAGTTTGATAAATATTTTGTTTATGTTCAAGTAGTCAATGTTCCACAAGCACTTCAAACACAACCTACCTAAGGAAATTGCATTAGCATGAAAATATTTTCCTATAAATGTAGGCACACACATGAGAGCTAATCAGTATATCATCATCACCAAACGCATAATGACTCCAATCATGATGTCGTATTAGCCGACTCTAAATGCTCAAGGTGGTAAGAATGTACAAGTGATCTTGGATAAGTTATTATCTTCCTTGCACAAATATTATCAAGCTTTCGAGGGTGAATTGGGTAGGCTTCTACATTTATAGTTCTTAGTATGGATCTCCATTTGGTTTTGTCCCTTGTCTTTGTGCAAGCGTGATTGAGGTGTATATCCCCACAAAGAACCTTGGCACAAGAAGTCACGTAAACATGATTAAGATGTCGCGACCCTACTTTGTGTTAAGCATGAACCAAGTATAATCTCAAATGATATCCGACTCCTAAATATTTGGCCCCAAAGAGTAAATTTTATGAACATGAGTTGGAGTGGTTTGGCTTACACCTCATTCTCACGTGGTTTATTCTTGAGAGATTTTTCCCTCAACCAACAGATCCATCTAAAGGTTTAATTCAAAAGCATGGATTGGCAACAAGAAGAGTCTGGATTTTCCATTTTCCACAAGGGGAAAAGAGCATAATCTCTTATCCAATGTTGTTTTCTCTCAAACATGATAGACAAGTTGTTCTTTCCCAAATTTTATTCCCAGGTACCTTATCAAGTGAGTCTAGGTTTTTTATTGTCTTACGAAGACAAGAGCACACTCCCCTATCACTTAATAAAGCATCAAGAATAAAATCTTGTTAATATGCCTAGAAAAATGATTAAGGAAGACACTTTGTTTGGTTGAATTTCCAAGGCAACCTGCAAGGAAAAAAATTAGTAGTTTGATTATTTCTTTCTTCTTCTCAATGTCCTACAACACAAAATGTTGGTAGTCTACAATGTAAATTCTTTGGAATAAGGGTGTTGTAGCACTCAGAATAGATTAATAACCCAAAAAACTAGCTAATAAGGTCATATTTTAGTAAAACTGCATAGATGATAGTTAGAGGTTGCAAATGATAATTTGCATAGATGTTTGTTTACAGGTGCAGGCGATGAAAAATAAATATGCATAGATGAAAAAATAAAAAAGAAGACGACTGTTTAGAAATGACTATAAATTTATACCTAACATTAAATGTTGAAGTGCGTAGACAATGGTTTAGGGTCGCAAATGACGATCTGCAGAAATGACAGTCAACCTGTGTAGATGCCAAAACAAAAGTCAAGTTAGAAAAACTTTAGTTAACAACAAGATGTATAATTTTTTGAAAATTTTAACAGCATTTAACTCTGAAAAAGTGACACCCTGTCAGAAAACTGAGAGTTAAAAAGCCCAAATATCTCAAAAAAACATTTAAAAACAAGTTAAAACAAAATTTTCAAATCGCATGTGGAGACAATAGTTGCATAGTGGAGACGTTGATTTGCATAGGTGACCAATTAGCATAGATGATAGTTTAGCCACGCAGATGACTGTTCTAGGTCAGAGATAACTTTGCGTGACAATTTTCAAAAAGCGACGGAAAGTGACAAAAAATTCCAAAATTTCTAAATTTTTTGGGACATGGGTCCCACCAAACATGCCACAATGTGTATGAGGAAATATTCACATGTTGGGAGCAAGCTCAAACATGAAAAAATTAGTGGGTTAGCACATAAAAATATTTAAATCATGAAATGAACAAGAATCAACAAAGAAGTCAACATAACATTGGATTGAGATATTAATAAGTTGCATCCTATTAAACCTTATTACATTTTCTCTTGAAATAGAATGTGGGTGTGCTCTCCCAATACAAAATATGAATCTCACTTGATGATGGGTGACTGATCTAAAATGCAAGCTATTTGAGATGAATGTGAAGAACTCAAGAACAAATGATAGGGAGGCTAGATGAACCAATCACAAGCTCATGATCCTATCCTTTAAATAGAATTTAAGGTTCTGTCTTTATACACCTAATGACCTATAGGATATCAATAAGATTCTTGATCCCCTGGTCTCCTTAACCAACCCAACTACCAATAAATAATTACCAACCCAAGATCTCTACTTGGTGCTTACTAGCTTTCAACTCATTAGCCCTTCAACTCACCTAAAGGAATTCCACCCCCATTCTTGTTAGGTCCTCTTGCACAGGTGATGAGGTTTTTCTTGACATTTGAATTTGATCAATTTGAGGTGTTAGGAGTCCCTCTTGATTCAAATTGATAGTCGATTTCTGCGAATTGCTTCAAAACAGACTTAAAGGCTAGTAGCCCTATTAGGCCTCCTATTATGAGAAAATAGGGATTTTATCCACTTCTTTCCAAAGTAACCTTCCAAATTTTCTTGGGGTTCTAGGTTCATTTTCCTACCTCTCAAATATTTTTTGGGTCTTAGGGCTCCAACCCTCTCTACAATGCCCTAACCCAAAATGTGTGGTTTTAGGAGGGTTTTAGGACTTCCCTGGCTTCTTGACTAGTCTTCAAGTTTTAGACTCCAATATTGATTGGAACACACATCTCCTCTTTACCAATTCTCAGGAAGACTCGCAAATTCAACCCCCAATAGCTAATTGGGTCTTTAATTCACACCTCTGCAAGTTATGCTTTCTGCAATAGTCTCTCCTAGTCGGGCTCACCACTATCTCGCCTAGGGAAAGACCTTAAAAAGGATTACTCTAAATTTGGGGTCCCAATCTCTTGTACATGTTATGTACATGGATTCTACTCACTATCCCCAAGATGCCATACAAATTGAATGGTAGGATAGTGAGCTAGGTCTCCATCTTTACAAACTGCCTGGTTTAAACTAGTGACAGTGCAAAACAAAACTAATTGTACAAAAATAAAGAAAGAACTTAAAAATACCAAATAAATGGCACACACAACAATAAAAACAACTATCCTAATGCAACTTTTACATCTTTTTACAACTTTAAGTAAATTAGTTCAAGCACTCATCAAACCTAATCCTAGACTCCAACCTAGTTTGAAACATGACCCTAAACATATCCATCCCCTAATAACATCAGTTTGACATCATCATCTCTTCTAACCAATCACAAGGCTTTACATCATTTTAGCCCCTAATTGTAACTTTCCAAGGACTTAGCACTTAACTAGACCCTAATCCCTATTGTTCTCACAAAGTATGGTCAACGTGAACTTATGGAAAAAAAAAATGTCTTAGAGGGTTTCACACAACATAAATCATAGGATTGATTTACCAATCCATGGGTGCTCTTGCAACATTCTCCCCCTCTGCACAAAGATTAAAGAACATGAGGGGATATCAAAGAGATATCAAAGGAAAACTTAATGAAATTTATTTCCTCCACCCATGTAGCTTCATCTTCAAGGTGATCCTTCAAATGGAACCAATTTCTCCATATACACCTTGTTCTTGGTTTTCTTCTTCACTCTTGATTCTAAAATCTTCTTTGCTTGAGGCTTAGCTTTTGGAGGTAAAGAAACTATACTGACATCTTCTAAGATATCTTTGTTGTTCTAGTTTACTTCAAACAATTTTCCCTTGAATTTCACCAAGTTTTCTACATTAAACACTAGTGAAATGCCCAAGTCTGGAGGAATTTCAACCTTATATATATTCTTCCCACACTTAGTAAGTATCTTGCATAGTCCCACTCTTTTCATCTACAACTTTTTAGGAATTCCTTTCTACAATCTAGATTTTTTTTGATGAACCATGACATATTCTCCCACATCAAACTGAACATCTCTTCTTTTCTCATCCACCTTGGATTTTAGTTTGTGAGTAGCCTCTATTACAGTCTTCTTGACTTTCTCTTAGTCTCTTTCATTATCTGAGAGAATTCTTCTGCATGACCACTCCTATACTCCATGGCTCCTAGATCTCTGAGCTCACATACTCCCCTTGGGTGCATCCCATACACTATCTCAAAAGGACTTCTACCAGTGGTCTAGTTAAAACTATCATTATAGGCATAATCAACTTGTGGAATAACTATATCCCATGTCTTCTAATACTCTTTAGTTAGGCATCTAAGCAAGTTACCTAACACCCTATTAATCACCTTAGTTTGACCATCTATTTATAGATGGTAAGCTGATCCAAAAGACAATTTAGTACCCAATATTCTCCATAGAGTCTTCCAAAAATGATCCATAAACTTGACATCCCTATCTGACACAATGCTTAATGGAAGTCCATGTATCCTCGCCACTTCCTTGAAAAAGAGATGAGCTATATAATTGGCATCATGGGTAGTCTTACAAGGAATAAAATGACTCATTTTGCTAAACCTATCTACCACCACATAGATACTATCCAATCCCATCTTTTTCTTAGGGATCCCTACTATGAAACCCATGCTAATGCACTCCCATGGTCTATTGGGAATGGGGAAAGGTTGGTACAAACCTGCATTACTAGTTCCCCCTTTTATTTCATACACACAAAACATTGTTCAACATACCTTCTAACATCTTTAGGCAACTAGGGCCAATGATAGAACCTCTACACTAACTCCATGGTTTTGTTGATGCCAAAATGTCCACCAAAGCTACCATTGGGCTTCTCTTGAATGATATTTTCTCTCATTGAACCCTTAGGGATACATAATTGTTCCCCTTAAACAAAATACCACTCTATAATGTATATTTGGCAAATTGACTGTGAAAGTGATTTTGAAAACCAGAACATACCTTGTAGGCTTCAGAAAAGTCTTTAGCATCTCTATGAAGCTCCTTAAAAATCTCTTTGCCAATTCTTTGGAGTTGAACTTCTTGGACTATCAACAATATCCTACTTAAAGAATCTTCCACCTTATTCAACTCTCCCTTCTTGTGCTTGATAGTAAATATGAAGGCTTGTAGACACTCCATCCATTTTAGGTCCATATTGCTCAATTTGTCTTGTGTGTTAATATAGCTCAAGGCTTGGTTGTCTGTGAACACCAAAAACTCCTTAGGTAGGAGATAATGTCTCCATTATTCTAAGTGACTATACTAGAGCATTCAACTCTAATTCATAAGATGAATACTTTTTATTTTCTTTGTTGAGCTTCTTACTAAATAATTCTATAAGCCTATCCCTGAGACTCAACAATCCTCCTATTGCCACTCCACTTGCATCACACTCTACTATAAATAGCTTGTCAAAACTAGTTAAAAAAAGGATAGGTTGTGTAGCTACCTATTCTTTCAAATTCTCAAAGGCTTTTCCTACTTCATAAGTCCATTTGAACTTGGTTTTCAATCCACCTTTAATGGTGTCTAGCACTAGTGCACAAATAGCACTAAAATTCCTTATAAATTTTATATAAAATTGAGCTAACCCATGAAAGCTCCTTACCCCTATCCCTATGCTTGGTGTTGGCCAGTTCAAGATAGCCTCCACCTTTCTTGGGTCCATTTTTAATGAACTTTGAGACACTACAAATCCAAAGTACACAAGTTCTTGTTTGAAGAATTAACATTTCTCATAGTTAATAGACAATTGTTCCTATTGTAGCCTTTTGAGCACTATTTCCAAATGTTTTAGGTGCTCCTCCTTTGTTTTTCTAAAAATGAGTATATCATCATGACATACCACTAAAAATATGCCAGTGTAATCCTTTAGCACTTCATTAATTAGCCTCATGAATGTGCTAAGGGTGTTTGTAATCCCAAATGGCATAATTTTTCCACTCATACAACCCTTCAGTGGTTTTGAAGGTTGTCTTCCATTCATCCCCATCCTTTATCCTAATCTGATGGTGTCCACTTTTAAGATCCAATGTAAAATATTTGGCCCCTCCAAGACAGTCCATCAAATCCTCAATGCTAGGTATAGGAAATCTATATCTAATAGTAATCTTGTTAATATCCCTAGAATCGGTGCAAATTATCCACTTACCACCTTTCTTGGATGCCAAAACCACATGTACTGCATATGGGTTGATGCTTTTCTATATCAATCCTTGGTCAAGCAATTCCTGCACTTTCCTTGCTACTTCTTGATTTTTCTCTAGTGTGAGCTTGTAAGATGCTTTGATGGGAAATGAAGCCCTTGGGATAAATTCTATTTGATTACTTATACACCTCTTAGGAGGTATGGTTGTTTCTATACCAACACTGACTATGTCTCTGAATCTTTAAATGAATGCTTGAACCTCCACTGGTATAGGACTTGTGTAGTCTTTTCTACTTCCTTGGGCTTTACAACTATGACATAGCCCTCACTGTCTTCTTGTTGAAGAGTTTCCATGAACTCCTTCCCACTGCTAGGTAGCACACTAGGAGTCTTTGACTGGTCTCCTTATTCATTTAGCAAAGACTATATTTTGAATGTCTTGTCATCCTTCTTGAATGAGACTGTATTTTATTTCCCATCATAAATGGCTCCTCTGTCATATTTCCATAGTCTTCCCAATAGGAGATGACATGTATCCATAAGCAACACATCACATATCAACATATCTTTTTATCCTCCAATGGTGAATTCCACCCATGTTTTCTCATTCACAAGGATACTTTTCCCTTTCTTCAACCATGTCACCTTGTAGGGACTTGTAGACACCTAAAATTGACCAGGTGTTTCTTAATCATCCAAATCTGCAAATCTCAGCCAATTGCCCTAAATCTCATCAAAATGCATCAAAATGGATCCAAATCAAATCAAATGGACATTTATCAAGAAAAGTGGACAAAATCAATTAAAATCAAAGCATTAAATAATCATGAAATCAAATAATCAAATTTAAGCCTAAAAGGGATCAATCAAAATTATATAATTGATTTTAATCAATTAATTTTATAGTTTTAAATCAAAAATCAAATCCAAACCATTCACCCTTACATGGATAATTTAATTAAATGATTGAATTAAATAAAACCTAATTTATTTTAACTCAATTTGATCAACCAATGAGAATTGAGGATCTTGTCTTCTTGTCCCACCCTTTGAGGACAACCATTTAATTGGTTCCCCCATTTGAAACCATTTGAGAGATCAAACTCAACCAAGCATTAAACCATGGTTAATTCACTCTACCCCCCACCCTTGGGAATTTTCTATAAATACAAGCCATTTTGTAAGCAAAAGAGATCCTAGAAAATTCAAATGCATAGCATAATTACTATAGGCAATTTGTGAGCAAGTGAGAGAAATTAAGAGCATTTTGATCATTTCAAGAAGAAAATTGTTGATTTGAGAGCATAATAATGAGCATTTGAGTTAGAATTTCATATCATTTGAGAGAATTGAGCTAGATTTAAGAATTTTTGTTATCAATTTCTCATTCTAGGATTGTCCTTGAGAAAGATTAAGGTTGAGAGGTCTTTCAACAAAGCTTAGATAGAGAACCATGAGATGTCATGGATTTAATTACAATTCTTAGGCTAAATTGTTATTTCTTTCCATAGAATTGTAGTTTTGAATCCTAATTTCATGAAGGTGTAATTTCTCACACACAAATGGCACCCACCCTAGGGCTTTAGGCCTCATTTTAATCATTTTTATCATATTTTTTTGTGTGTTTTGGTTCACTTTCTTGTCATTTTGTAGAAAATAGGAGAAGAGCTACCTAAGAAGATTTTGAAGCCGCCTGTGAACAGTCAAGAGCCACTTACAAATTTCTTCTATTTTTTGTTTGTCATTCTTAAGTTGCATAGAAGATAAATTGTGCCACCTACTTCTGTAAATGGCTGCCTGTTAGCCAAAAAAGACTGCCTGTGATCATTCCATAGCTGCTTACTATCCTTCTTTGAATGCAATTTGTTTATTATGTGCTGCCTATGGTTTTTATTTAGCCACCTGTGGATTTTCCAGAGCCACTTTTCAACTTTTAATTGCCGCTTTCAAAGTTTTAAGTTTCACTTTCTAATAGTTAAAAGCCGCTTATTAGCTAATAAATGTCGTGTAGAACTTATTTATTTTTATCAAGTTTTAATTAATTTGTTCATCTTTATAACTCTCTGTATTTTCAATTTCTGCAGATGAAAAATCATCCAAAAGTACAGAAACCAGAGAAAAGAGTTACAAGGCCTAGCAAAGAGGTAAGAGCGCAAAATAAACTCTCTAAAGAAATTAATGCATCTAATATTTTGGAAATTTTAAAAGAGGAAGAGAATTTGTATGATCATTATATCAAAGTTTTTTTTGCATACAAAAAGAAATTCCCTACTCTTTGATTGATTTTCATTTTTAGTTCTTTAAGCTTGATTTTTTTGCAAAATTTG
>MU228540.1:1243487-1264296 GCA_018584345.1 Thuja plicata
GGAATAGAAGACATGGCTAAGGGTTTTTAAGATACATCGTTTTACACTAGGTCTTAGGGTTTTAGCAGGGTTTAACAAGATTTTGACAAGGAATAAGCATGAAAACCTGCAAATCTCAGAGAACAAGATAAGGAGCTGGACAAAACAGCAAAAAACTTGAAATACAACCAACAGGTACCGAAGTGGATCCCAAATTTATTCACTTGGCAACATCTTTGAGTCCCTTGGATAGGAAAGAGTTCAATGAATTATTTCAAGAAAAGCAAGTCAAATTTGCATGGTCATATGCCAACATGCCTGGATTGGATCCAAATTTCATAATGCATCATTTGAATGTGAAACCTGGGGTTAATCCTGTCAAGCATAAATTGAGAAAGATGCATCCACATGTAGTCCTTTTAGTAAAAGCAGAATTGGAAAAGTTACTCAAGGTGGGATTCATAAGAGTAATTGCATATGCAGAATAGATCTCCAACATTGTATTGGTTACTAAACATGATAAATCCATAAGAGTTTTCATGGATTTTAGAGATTTAAACCTTGCTTTCCCGAAAGATGACTTTCCATTACCTAGCATTGATGTTGTTATGGATGTAACTGCGGGTCATTCTATGTTTTCACTCATGGATGGATTTAGTGGATATAATAAAATTCACATTGCACTTGAAGATCAAGAGAAGATATAATTTACATTCCCATGGGGTAATTTTTGTTGGAATGTGATGCCCTTTGGTCTCAAAAATGCCGAAGCAACTTATCAAAGAGCAATGACTACCATTTTCCATGATATGATGCACACCTTCCTAGAAGACTATGTGGATGATATTCCAGCTAAGTCACATGAAATAAAAGATCACTTACCCATACTTGAAAATATTTTTACAAGGCTAGAATAATTCAAAGTGAGACTTAACCCAAAGAAGTGTGCTTTTGGGGTACAATCCGAAAAACTCCTAGGGTACATTGTTTCTGCAAAAGGCATTGAAGTAGATCTTGAAAAAGTACAAGAAATAATTGACATGGACATTCCAAAGAATATTAGTCAAATGAGGTCACTTCAAGGAAGACTTCAATCTATAAGGAGGTCCATTTCTCAATTGGCAGAAAAATGCCATTCATTCACAAGGTTGCTACATAAAGACACCATCTTTACATGGGATGAGGAGTGTGATAAAGCATTTACATTGTTGAAAACATACTTGATGAATCCACCCATCTTGATGTCACCTATTCAAGGAAAACCTTTATTAATCTATATTTCAGCAACGGAAAAATCTTTAGGAGTCTTATTGGCACAAGAAGATAATGAAGGAAAAGAAAGAGCTATCTATTACTTGAGTAGAAATTTGATCAAATATGAATTACACTATAGCTTTATGGAAAGGGCTTTCCTAGAAGTGGTATTTCCCTCTCAAAAGTTAAGACATTATATCTTGAAGCATAACATGAAGCTAATAGCCAAAATTGATCCATTCAAATACTTACTTAGCAAAACAGCTCTAACTGGAAGGATTGCAAAGTGGGTAATGGTGCTTAGTGAATTTGACATTGAGTATGTGGATAGGAAAGCAATAAAAGGTCAAGTTATTGAAGATCAATTGGCCATTTATCCTTTAGAGTCTACACATACCATCCAAGTGGAGTTTCCTGATTCTGAGATTGTTAATGTGGAAGCTAAGACATGGACTTTATACTTTGATGGATCTTACACCCAAAATGGTAGTGGGGCAGGCATTCTTTTGATCACACCACAAGGTTACACAATCCCAAAATCTTACAAGTTATTGTTTCCTTGTACAAACAACATTGTGTAGTATGAATCTTTGGTCATACGTATCAAGATGGCCTTGGAATGGAATGTCATAGAATTAGAAGTCTATGGGGGACTCTAAATTAGTCATCAATCAAGTCAATTATGAATATAATACCAAGGATGAAAAATTGATGCCTTAGAAGAAATTGGTGGATGATTGGAAAAAGTAATTTTCTATGATTAATTTTGAACAAATCCCATGTGACAAGAATAGAGAAGTGGATGCAATGGCTACCTTGGCATCTTTATTTCAAATGCCTGATCAAAATCAAAAGTATGAGTTCTTGGTGGAAGAATTGGTTAAACCAGCATTTGACCTACCTGATACCCAAATTATTTCCCTTTTAAATGGACATGACTCACCATGCTATGGACCCATTTATGCCTACCTAAAATAACAAACCTTACCCATAGACCAAACCCGTACTCAAAAGAAAAATTTTATAAGACAAGTGGCTCGTTATACCATCCTTTCTGACACATTGTATCGTAAGGGTCTTGATGGAATGCTCCTTAGATGTCTAGAGGAAGATGAATTTAAATTATCTTTAAAAGATGTCCACGAGGGGATTTGTGGGTCACATTTGAGTGGTTTAAACCTAGCTAAGAAAATCCTACGTATGGGGTACTTTTGGAAAACCTTAGAAAGAGATGCTTGTCAATTTGTAAAAGTTTGTGCAAAATGTCAATACCATGGAGACATGATCCATGCACCGACACAAGAATTACACCCATTTGTCACACCATGGCCACTCTACCAATGGGTTTTTTATTTGATTGGCATGATTTATCCACCTTCTTCAAACATACATAAGTACATTCTCACCGCAACAGAGTACTTCACTAAATGGGTTGAGGCCGTCCCTTTAACAACTGAAATGGGGAAGAAAAATTCCATGTTCATCCTTAATCATATCATTTCTAGATATGGCATTCCTCATGCCATCATCATGGATAATGGAAAATAGTTTAAGATTAAGGATGTAGATGAACTTTGTGACACATTCCATATTACACATCACTCTTCATCCATTTACTATCCCCAAGGTAATGGAAAAGCATAAGCTACCAACAAGAATATCCTCAAAATCCTCAAAAGATAGGTTGGTAAGTTAGGTAGAGATTGGCACCTTCAAATCAATCCAACATTATGGGCCTATAGAACTAGTATTCGTACCCCGACAGAAGCTACACCTTTTTCATTAGTTTATGGTGCCAAAGTTGTTCTACCTTTAGAAGTTGAAATACCATCCCTAAGAGTGTCATTGCATGGATTAATCATGGATGAAGATTATAGGGTTTTCCGACTTCAACAATTGGAAATGTTGGAGGAACACCAAACTCAAGCTTATGATCATTTGAAAGTGTATCAGAATCAAATTTCAATAAACTATAACCAGCATATTAAACCAAGAACCTTTCAAGTGGGAGATCTAGTATTGCAGGAGAATCCTAAAAATCAGGTTGATAGAGAAAAGAAAGGAAAGTGGGAAGCAAATTGGCTTGGTCCTTTTGTCATTGTTTCTTCTTTTGGAACAGGGACTTACAAATTGGCCGATTGTGATGGTGATGAATTGCAAGAACCTATCAATAGCATTCATCTTAAGAGGTTTCACACCTAATTAGACAAAAGAGTATCCGAGGAAAGAGTATCCATTGGGAGTATCAGATGATTCAGCATCAACTTTGTACATGAGAAAAAGTCAAAAAAAAAAAAGGAGAAAGATCAAAATACAAAAAACTCAAAAAGTTCAAAAGCCAAAAAAATTGGGAAAGTAGAAAATCAAAAAAAGGAGAAAATTGAGCATGAAGAAATCAAAAACATTGGAAAATAAAAAAATGTTGTCTTGGTGAAAACCTAGCAAATAGGCGCCTTGATGATAAAAAAATAAAAAATAAAAAAAATTTGAAAAAGAGAAAAAAGTGCCTTGGTGAAAACCTAGCAATAGGTGCCTTGGTAGCAAAAAAAAATAGAAAAGAGCAATAATCCCAAAAGGTGAAAACCTGGACACAGGCACCTTTTCTCCCTTAGGTCTTTCCTGGTCACATTTGTACATATTGCATTTCATCATCTCATTTGTATATCCGCATTGCATCCGTCATTTGTGCATAAGTTATAATAAAGTCTCAAAGTTGCATTGTTGCATTCTAGGTCTCAATTTTCCCTAAGTTTCACATTGATCACATTTATCACTTGGGGGGAAGTCATCATGGATTTTGGTAAACCAGATTCAAAAGTGCACTATTTTGGTCACACGACATAAGCAGATTTTCAGATTCAGAGGAGAGATATTTTGGAACCTTTGATGGATATCATTGTTCAACCCTAAATAGTTTGATCCTACAACACAATCCTTGAGTTTCATTGACTTATTTTATCAGTGTTAAAAATGGACAAACCCTAAATGATCAGCATGTTTAGAATTATTTTTGAAAATCTTGATACATTTCAAAACACTTGGAAATTTTTATGAGTTTCTCATTGGCTTTTTCGAGTCATGTTCTTTTTAGCTAATCGATGATGGTTCGAATAGATTGGCAATGATGAAGACATGATGTTTTCTTAACTTTTGTGTGACTGTTTTGAGGGAGATCCTTTAACTTGTGTGAATTTGTCTAAGGACATGGTCATCAAAGAACCATCAAGGACATTCATACAGGAAGGAGGGTTAACCTTTGTTTGTTTATGCAAAAGGATAACTTGGCTATTTAGATCTTCAATATCTTAATACCAACATCCACTTGCAACATTGAATCCGATTAAACTAGTATTCATACTCCCATAGTTGGTCATTCAACTAGTGAGGCTTGTACTTGGTTTCACAGAAGGTTACCAAATGAGTTGAAAGTCATATTCATATCCTTATGGTCGTAGTGGCACTAGTAAGGATTGTATTGACTCCTAGTTCCACAATTATCAATGATGAAAATATATCTCTTTTTGCATTTCTTTCACAAACCTCATGGACAATTAGTTGCATTGCATTTTCATGTTAGATTAATGGATTTATTTTTAGCATGTTTCCAAGAATAAGGGGGTTAATTAATGTGGGGGGATACATCAATTCAATGGTTTCAAATAATCAATATGAGATTATCTTTTACATTCATAACATTAATCATTATTCATTATATATTCATAATCAAGAGAAAAGCAAAGAAAAGAAGCATTAATCATGAGTCATTTAGCCAATCATCATTTAGGACTTGCATTTCATAAATTAAATTGCATACATCAAAATCCCAAAAAGATAGTTGCATTCATTCTACCATTGCACTAAGTATTGCATCCATATCATTGCATTGCATAATCCATACATCATGACAAAATCAGAAAATCATATAGAAATAAGTTGCATTAACATCATTTCCATCCATCTATCTATGTCCTACTCTAAAACATTGCATCCATAGCATAATAAAAGTAAATGCATCATAGAATCATGTAGATTTGCATAAAAGAAATCTCACAACAACATCATCAAAGGGGAATCAATGGAAGATCATCATAAATAAATGTCCATCATCAAATGTCTACAACAAATATGTATATCAAAGATACATCAACAAAACGATCCATATATCAAAATATTGGTCAAAACTCCACATGATACATCAATACAATATTTGGATATCATAGATCCCTATCTATCTCATGACCCAGTAGCGGCACCTGATCCATCTCCCGCAATACCTATACCTGAACCTCCTATGCTATCAGGATCCTCATCACCTAATCTATCCTGTGTGGAAGGTGGTGCCTGATTAGTGCTAGCACTGGTAGGTAACTATGCTAAAGTAGCCAAGAACTGCTGCAACATAGTCATAACATGATCCAATTGACCAGTAACTGTAGTCATCCCTGCATGTAATCCTCAAACATCCTGAACTAAGCTATCCACAATGGGAGGAACTGGAGGTGCCTGTGATGCTGGAGGGGCCTGAGGTTCCTGTGGTGCTAAGGGAACCTATGGTATCACCTATGTCATACTACTCTATGGATCTACTAGAGGATCAACCTATCTCGGTGGAGATGGAGGTCTCTATGGATCTTGTACCTATAATGGAACCTGTAGAGGAACCTATCTAACAACCTAAACTCATTCATGTCTCTTCCTAGCCCACTTTGCATGAACTTTGCTAGGAGCCTGTCTCTAGGGAGGTGCTTATGCTTGCACTCGCCTCTGTCTAGGCTGACCAAATCCACCACCTTGGCCCCTAACATGACCACCCTGCATCTGAGGTCATGCAACTCTCTGTACCCTAGGAGCCCTAGGTGCTCTCTAAACCATCTGTCTCTGAGGTCTTCGGCCATCTCCATCACCATCTTCATCATCACCACCGTCATCATCAGATAGATCATCAACATCAGGAATGGGCTCCACTAGATCTGTGAATCTGAGGAACCTATGTCATGAGAACCACTCTTGATACTCAGCGAACATACCTACATCAGCTACATGTGGCATAATATCCCATCTGATATTTCTAAGTTGCTCAATCTATGCATAGGCATACTGATAGTCAAACTGAGCTCCCCACATGGATCGCTCTGCCTATACCCTAGCATAAAGTGCCATACCCTGGGGCATATCCTGTACTCATCCATACTGACGGAGCACTCTCCTAAAGAAAATCCTCTCTATACATAGTGGTGATCGACCAATCATCCACTGAGGGGAAAACATATAAGGCAACTCATCATCATCCTCTTGCCATCCCTCGCATACTAAATATGGTCTCCATATCACCTGATCAATATCATCGATAGTATGATGCCAAAAATAAACCTTTCCTAGATGATGCTAGACAAGCATACCATCGTAAAAAAATGCATACGGATAACCTCAGGCTTGCACTCATCTCGAGACTGGTCTGGTGATAGGGATATGCTCCCAAGTCCACAATTGTAATAGAATTGTAGCTGTTGAGATAGATGCACTGCGCCTGTATACAATCTCATGTAAATCATGGTAAAGTTGGGCCAACACACAGGAACCCCAGTCGAATCTATGAGGATGTGCAATCAAGTCCTCCAATATATGGCCCCATCCAACTGTAAAGCCACGATCTCTCCTATCAGGAAGAAATACTCCTCTGATAACTGCTCCTAATAATGCTGACAAAGTAGGAAACAAAGAAAACTGCACCCAAGTAATGCAATCATTCTCAATGGTGTTGTCTCTGAACACCCGCCTGCATATGCTACCATCATAAACTGAATCATAGTATACCTACTCTCTACGAGTCGGGATCCTCAACAATTTGTATACATCCTCTGGTGTGATAGTCATCTCGCCGAGGGGTAGATGGAAAGTGTTATGGTCAGAGTGCCATCACTCTACCATAGCTGTCAACAGACCTCGGTTCACTTAAAATCGAGGGAGATCAAGAAGGAAACTGAGACCACATGTCTTGATCATCCGTCTCTTAGGAAGAGTAAACTCATCCACTAAATCAAAAATCCAAGAAACCACACCCCATACTCGCAACTTACGGTAATGTTCCTACATTTTGAAACAAAGTGAATCATATTAGTTCTTTCTATTGGTGGATCATTCTAATTCAGTCAAACACATTAAATCTATCCTTCTCTATTTTGAGCGCATCAACATATTGTTCCTAACCTCTAGATCTTGAGAAGGGATCAATTTGGCATCATTTTAATCAATCTGATTGGCATATCCAACATTCATCAGTATGATTTTTTCTAATATCCTAAACACTACGTAACATCATGGAATCACATTTTCTAGATTGGAATCAATCAAGTCATTTCAGACGTTCAATCGATGACAATCTTATCCTATCTATTTTCAGGTTTACTCACATTTCTTTGTAGGAAAAACTTGACTAAGTGTATGTAGATTTTTAGCCCTACGGCATTGAAAATATCACACGTGGTCCTTTAATCATCGAAGGCGGTGCTTTACAAAGCACGCAGCCTTTTAAATTCCTAGGAAGCTTTTAACTTTTCCTAGGCGTCTTTGAAATGCTAGGGTTTCATAGGCAGCGCTAAACTATTTGGGTTACAAAATTTGACCTAATTCCTAGGCGGTTGTGGATTGCTCCAACGCGGCTTTGAAATGCATGGGGGTGGCTTTTCACTAACCTAAGTGGCTTTTAAATTTTCCTAAGCGGCATTTTGCAAAAATCTATCTCAAGAGCATTAAAAACGTGCAATAAATGCTATTAAATGAGCAATAAATACACTAGGAAGGGTAAAATCACTTACTAGAGGCCCGTAGTGAGGAGGTCTCTAATAATGACATTCTCTCTCAAACTGATGCTCTTGTATGGGGACCACCATCACTGTCAATCATCACAGGATCAGAAAAAAATCTCAATAGCTAAAAGTGAAAATGAATAGTAAATTTGGGTTTTTCAACATATTTAAGCTATTTTAACCTAAATTTTGAAGATTTTTGACCCAGTTGGACTAAGTTGCATATTTTACACACTAGAGCATCTTCTGACATCATTTTTAGCATCATTGTTTATCAAAAATGAAATCATCTTGGATATATTCTTCATCAGTTTCATCCAATTTTTGACATCTGCACATCAACATGTTTTCATTTCTGAGGGGGCATCATCATATCATCAAATTGGGATTCTACATCATATCTTACAACAAATCTGGGGATTTAAAAATTCAAACTTTATCAGTGAGGTGTTTCGCATCAGGTTTTCACATCAAGTTTTGCGTCCAGCTTCACATCAGGTTTCACATCAAATTATCAATATTAGGTTTTGCATCAGTTAATCAATTAAACATCAGTATCAAATTAGTGATCAGGACATCAAGTTTTCTTTGAATCAATGCACTTCACCCATAAATTCAAAGAGGGGCATTTGTAGACACCTAAAATTGACCAGGTGTTTCTTAATCATCCAAATCTCCAAATCTCAGCCAATTGCCCTAAATCTCATCAAAATGTATCAAAATGGATCAAGATCAAATCAAATGGACATTTATCAAGAAAAGTGGACAAAATCAATTAAAATTAAAGGATTAAATAATCATGAAATCAAATAATCAAATTTAAGCCTAAAAGGGATCAATCAAAATTAAATAATTTATTTTAATCAATTAATTGTATAGTTTTAAATCAAAAATCAAATCCAACCCATTCACCCTTACATGGCTAATTTAATTAAATGATTGAATTAAATAAATCCTAATTTCTTTCAACTCTATTTGATCAACCAATGAAAATTGAGGATCTTGTCTTCTTGTCCCACCCTTTGAGGACAACCATTTAAATGGTCCCCCCCATTTGAAACCATTTGAGGGATCAAACTCAACCAAGCATTAACCCATGGTCAATCCACTCTACCCCATACCATTGGGAATTTTCTATAAATACAAGCCATTTTGTAAGAATAAGAGATCCTAGAAAATTTGAATGCATAGCATAATTACTTAGGCAATTTGTGAGCAAGTGAGAGAAATTAAGATAATTTTGATCATTTTGAGAAGAAAATTGTTGATTTGAGAGAATAATCATGAGCATTTGAGTTAGAATTTCATATCATTTGAGAGAATTGAGCTAGATTTAAGCATTTTTGTTATCAATTTCTCATTCTAGGATTGTCCTTGAGAGAGATTAAGGCTGAGAGCTCTTTCAACAAATCTTAGATAGAGAACCATGAGATGTCATGGATTTAATTGCAATTCTTAGGCTAAATTGTTATTTCTTTCTGTAGAATTGTAATTTTGAATACTAATTTCATGAAGGTGTAATTTCTCACACACAGGACTACTATAGGGTATATTTGCCAAGTTAAGCTTCTTCAATGCTTCTTCTGAAATAATTTTATCTGTGGATCCTGAATCCACAATAACCTTGCACACTTTACCAAGTATCTTGGACCTTATTCTAAGTAAGGCTCTTCTCTGTTTAGATTCCTCTTTGACTGGTTGTCTGATCAAGGCTCTCTTAAACATCATATTCTCTCTCATCTATGATTCAAGGTGACTCAGCTCTGGTAATTTGTTACTTGATTTATCTTTGTGTGCATATGTCACTCTCTTTTCATTGTTTGAATAAGATGCCTTCTCTGGACACCTATAAGCAAGATGTCCCATTTGACCACAATTATAGCACTTCATGCTAGCAATATAAGAATTGTTTCTGCCTACACCTCTTTCTCTATTAGAACCTCCTTTATTTCCTCTTCCTCTTCCATAACCTCTTCTAGAATTTGTCTCACTGCTATGCTCAGAAATTTTAGACTCTCCTTGGTTTCCTTGTCCAGTCTCTCTGCCTTGGTAACCACCTTGATGAACTCTTTGGTCTCTGCCTCTTCCTGTGTTCTTGGAATCTTGATCTTGTCTCCTCTTTCTCTTTTACTAAATCTTGAGGGATAACTGATAGCATTTGTGTACTGTCTTGGGACTTAGTAGAGTCATATCCTCTTGAATGTTCCATTTTAGACCATTTAGGTACCTAGCCACCTTAAGGATATCATCTTTGGTCACACTAGACCTCAAGCAAAACTTTTCTATTTCCTCTGTATAGGAATTTACATCAAGATCCTTTTGTCTCAAGCTCTATCTCTTCTTATACAATTTTATTTCATAGTCATGAGGAATGTATGCCTCTTTCACCTTGACTACCATGCCCTTCCAAATGGAAATGGATTTCTTGCTCTCTCTCTCTCTCTCTCTCTCTCTCTGGTTGAATAAACTTCAACCATGTCAAGGAAGAGCCTCTAAGTCTTGATTTTTCCACCCTTACCTTCTGTCCTTTTGTGACTCCACCACATTCAAAGTGGTTCTCCATACCCTCTATCCAGTCCATGACTAGATATGCTTCCATCTTCCCATTAAACAGTGGTATACCTTCAAGAACCTTCCCACTCATGTCTTTCAAGGCTTTCATGAAGGGCTCTTCTTGTAACATAGGGTCGGGTTCTAGAGTTTTATCCTCTTCTGCAACCTCTTTTTCCTTAGCTTCCTTTCCTTCAAGTTTGTCATTGACTTCATCAATATTTATTTGCACTTTACTCAATGCTTTCTCTAGTTGGGATATTATTTCTCTAAATATCCTATTGTCTACCTCTTGGCCATTAACCTTCTTGGCCAATTCCACATTAGTCACCATGATTGAGGACCCAATGGACTCATAATCTGACATACACTATCCACTCCCAATTTTTTTTTGTTCAGATTCCAATCTGATAGGGAGGTTGGATGAGCCAATCACAAGCTCATGATCCTAGCCTTTCAATAGACTTTAAAGTGCTTTCTTTATACACCTAATGAACTATAGGATATATGAAAGATTCTTGATCCCATGGACCGATGACATTAATTTTCCATTAGTATGAAAACAACATTTTCGGTAAGCATACACTAAAAGACAGTACAAGAGAAAACCAAAGATAAGATAGAAAGAGATCACCGAAGATGACTAAGTACAAAGAGAACCGATAACACAACTTTGTGTGTAAACTAAAAATGAAAAGACAAAAAATGATAAAGAGGAAACCGATGTGCAGGATACAATGCAGACCGAGATACAGTTAAAGAGAAAACTGATATAACAAAACTGAAAGACAGTTAACTGATTTCAGAGCATTCCCAACAGTCAGAAACTCAAAGTCAGTTGCAACCTGTAAAAAGTGGATCTGACTTCCATGTCAGATAAATCAGTCATGTTCTATTTATAGAATCTTGATTTGTTTTTAAAACCATATCTTTAGGGACAAGAAACATGAATGTAATTGATTTAATCAGTCCAACTAATTTAAAACACATAGACTAGGAGATCTAGGTACAAGTTGTAAACCTGATCTTAGAGTTAACATTTTTATTCTTAAAACTTAATGAAGTCAACCCATTTTATAAATAGATGATGCAATCATTAATTATACATGGAGAAAAAAAAGGATGTGAAGAGAGAGGAGAACATGAATGAAGCATACGAGCACATCTATGGATTAGATTGAAAGTTTCAAGAACTAGAACAACAAAAGGTGAATTTGATTATCAAAACCAAGAACAGAGACTATTGAGAATCAGAGGTATTATTCAATTATAATTAGGTGATAATCTTATTCATGTAAACTAAATTGGATCTGTATCATCAATAGGAGATTGCATTTACCAAGTCAATTTGTAATTTGCTATCATTCTAACAAGTGGAGAAAAGTGTAAAAATCCTTTCAAGGAAGGTGGATTTAACAGTCCAACTACAAATCTCTTAACCAAGTGCACACTCAATAGTGTTTCTAAAGATCCTAATAGAGTATACTTTAACAGGTCTCCACTAATACTCTTAACATGGTAGATCATCAGAAGTGATCAAATTGTAAGCCTTAACCGACCCCTTCCACTCTGCAGATTGTGAATATTTTGTGGGTGCCATCCCCACCGCATTTTTTAGTTCCTAACAAGAGTTTTCTGTGATATCATATCTTGTGTTATGTGTCAATTACTTTCATGAATGTTTCTATGAATGTTCACATGTATGTTAATGTTATGAATTGATATAACTCACATCAAGATAGTTTAGATTAGATTGTTTGGATGCAGAATTGATTACACAATGGTTAATTGATAAAAGGATACAAAATTTTTAGAGGTACTCATTCACCCCTCCCCTCTTAGTACATACTTTCCATTAATCCCAAAAATTGGTATCAGAGTTGAGTCTCTTCTTGGAAAGCTTAAAGGCTTAAGAGAAAAGATCATACAATGGATAAGTATAGACTTGATAAAAATATTGAAAATAAGAAGCTAGAAATTCAGATGTTCTATGAACAGTATAAAGAAGCTAGAATCAACATGAGATAGTTGTTAGATGAAAGAAATAATACGGCATCTCTTTGTAATGAGACATATTATCATGAGGAAGAGATACCAGATTTTTTTGAGTCTTCAGGATCAACTACAAGCAAAGCGTCAGATACATCAGAAGAAAGAATCACAAGCCTAACTAAAATCAATCTACATCTGGTTGGACAAGTTAAATCTCTAAAAATTGGTTAAGAGACATAGATGGTAAGGATGATTGATGTCATGAACAATGCTATACAAGTTGAGAAAGAAAGAACACTAGCTATTGATGATAGAATAAAGATTATAGAAAAGCTATAAGAAAAAGAGTCTGAAATACAAAGACTTACAGAGCATCACCATGAGATTACAAATCAGATTATTCTTATGAGTCAAGAGACAAACAGAATAAATATTGAAATCATTGAAAGAATAGAAGCTATCGGTGAACTGAGGGATGAGAATGAAAAGCTGAAACATGAAATAAGAATTCAGCAACAACATAATGAAATTATCAAGAAATCTAAAGAAATAAATAAAAGAAAGGATGATTTTCTTGAAGGAGAAAGAAGAGTCAACTACAACAATAGTCTAGGTTTTACCAAGAATGGAGAATCATCAAATCAAACTAATCCAAAGAATGTCTATGAAAATCCAAGACCAAGAAAGCTGACATGCAATCATTGTGGAAAGCAAGGTCATACATCAAATGTATGCAGAAGCAAAATGAAAGGTATTCCTAAATCGACATCTTCATTCATAGGATTTTGTTATAAATGTAACAAGAAAGGTCATAAAGCATATGAATGTAAGTCAGAGATGAAACAACCAAAGAAGGAAACCTACATGGACAAATACTGTCCTACATGCAAAATGAAAGGGCACACAACTCTTAAATTTTGGAAAAAGAAAAGGCAAGCATGGAAGACAAAAGGTCAAGAAACTCCCTATCAACCAAATAAATTTGGTAACCAGTACGTATGGGATTACAATGCTTGGAAAAATTGTACAACATACAGAAGATTTGGTCACATTGCTGCAAACTATATGAGACAGTGGACTAGAAAATCTAGAGGCTGGAATAACCTGAGAATGGCATGTTTACACTGTCATAAATTTGGTCATCTCAAGAAAGACTGTAGAGAATGAATGACAGAGACCATCACATATCCCAATGGAAACACCATTGAAGACATCCGAAGAGCTAGAGACAAAATGTGAAGAAGAGCTTCAAACAATGATGAAGCTGGACCAAGAAATGCAAATGGCGACACCCCATCCAATGGATCCAGTGACATCACCACCCCCACCTAAGAAGAACAAGTAAATATGGAACTGCATTACACTAATGTATTATTTTACATCAGTTCCATAATATGTTGATAAAATGCCAAATTAGCATAAGTAAAGATGCATCATGGTATTACTTGTTAAAATCTGTAATAACTATGCTATCGGGTATTCATACTAAAACCCGTCGCTATACACTAAAATAAAAGACTACATGCACTTACTGAGAAGCGTCGGTTAACATAAGAAAGAAAATTCGCTAAGTTCAAACCAAAACTCATCGGTAAAAGAAAGTGGAATAACGTCCGCTTTGAAACATTATGTTGTCACCGAAAGTGTATCGTCTTAAAATGGAAGCACTTCCATGTTAAGAGTGTTTATCCCTCCTTAGGGGATATTTTTTACCACCATTACATTTTCCTTTCATTTTTTCATCCTCTCTCACTCCTCTTCCTATTTAGGACCCTGATTGGGCCTCCCCGGGCACCTTCCATCCCAATTGACATGTTTTCCAGGGGTCCTGACCCCCTAGGTCAAGGTCTCCTTTGACCTTGACCTAGGAAAAGGTCAACCTCAACCTTGACCTAGGTCAAGGATGACCTTGGCCTTGACCTGGGTCCCCCTTTCAAATCTAGAAGCCAGTTAGCTGTCAAAGGTCATCAATAATTTATTTCCTGCTTGCGGGTCAGCTGTTTTGGGTTCCAAAGTGATGATTCTTAAATTATATTTAATATAGGTCATCTTCTAGGGTCATGGGTCTAATTGGAATTTAATTCCCCTATGTCAGCCTCTCTAGAAGATTGTGCCCTAGTTTCATATAAAAGGAAGTTTTCTCCTCTCATTTTCTCTAAGACGCAAGAAGCAATCATAAGTGAGCTCTAAAGGAATAATTCAAGCATCCAATGTTCTACATGTTCTCAAGCTTTAAAATTATTCAAGTCTTCCTCTCAAGAATTCAAGTTCTCCATTGAAGATCAAGGATTCAAGATTTCAAGCCTTTGAAGGGATTTGGCTCAAGCATTCAAGATTCATCATTCCAACCCTAGATCTATCCATCATGGTGGAGTGATCTTCCTTCAAGATCCTTTGTGCATCCTCAAGACTCATTCATTCTCCCTTCAAGGTGGATTCCAATCATAAAATCATGGAGGTTTATGGTTTCTAATTGAATCCAAGCTTTCATATTTACATACTTGTTTACATTCAAAATACAATTGCATATCTATTTGAATATCTTAGCTTCATCATTAGATTTACTTCTACTACTTGATAGCATTCTTTATTTCAATTATTGATTTCAAGGTTAATTCCTAAATCGGGGTTTGACGAAGGCAAACCCCTCCCCCCAACAAACAAACCCTTTGTCTTGTGCGTACATGTTCGAAACAGCAGATCGGGACGGAGATTCGGATACCCTTTTTGGAAAACTTCCTAGATCCAAAAATAGAATTCCAATCTGAGACATTTTAGGTCGATTGTGACCTAGAGCGCAATTGGAAATTCTGGAAAATGGTGGCATTGGCTTGAGGGTACAAATCAGAACTATCTTAGAACGGAAAAAGATTTATGGGTTTTGTCCGTCTCTGCATTTTTATTCTAGATCTGGTCTCGGATTTTCCAGAAACTCAACACAGGATTCAAAAAATAGCATTCTTCATATCTGCAATATTTCAAGGTTAGTACATTTCTCCTATTCAATTCAATTAATTTTTTCAATCTATCTAAATCTAAAATACACATTCAAATTAATCAATCAAACCTGAGTACTTAAGATCTTCCTTCCTTGTTCTTGTTCCCAAATGATTGATTTATTTATGCATTCATCCTTCCTTTTGGTTTAATCAACTTTGATCTTTCATTTACATAGAAGGAGAGAATCTTATTTACCCACATAACATATTTAAATGTAATGTCTTTTATGTTAAATGATCCACATTTATAGATCTTACTTGTTATATATTACATTTTGGTGAACCCACGATAGACAACTCTTTCTTTTTGGTGTTAGATTTGCATTTCATATTAGATCTTGCATGCATATAGAAGTAGGTTTTCTTTTATGCTCTTGCATTTATATTTTAGAATTCATAAAAATCACAAAATTTCTTTAAAAATACAAAAACATTTACATTTTTCATGCTTGTAATATTACTTTGTGTTCAACATGTATGATTTTTGTTTTGAATACTTTGATGAGGCTTTTGTTGGTAAAGAGGATAGATCCCCTAATGAGGTACATGGAAGTGAGGATGATATTTTTTTGAATAAGATCTCCATGGATCCTATTCCTATTTCATCCTCCTCTACAATCTCTTCAATTGACCTTTACCATATAAATGAGTTAAGGATAGATGTTAATTCTTCTCCTAGTATATGCCTTTTCTATGAGCCTACTTTAGAATGTAATTATTTCCCCTTTAGGGATCAAGCGTTAGGAACTCCTACAATGTGCATTATTGATAGGGATGATAATCCTCCTATTTGGGAAGAACCTTTGGATTTGGATGTTGATTACTCTCTTCCTTATGAAGCCATTATGGATGATTCTACTTTTTGGGATGAACCCTTAGATAAAGACATTGATTTATCCCCTTCTTGTGAAGATGCTTTGATACAAGAGGGTGATTTATTAATGGATGACATATTCATATATGATGATGACTCTTTTTCTAAAACACACTCCCCTTATGTGGATATTTTAGAGAAATAATAGAACATTATTGATACATTATCTCTAATTGGGATTCCTTCTAGTGATGAGGCATTAGTGGAAAATGATATGAATTCCCTTAATGCTCTCCCTCTTAGTGAGGATCCAATGGAGAATCAAGCTCCTACCCCATCTTCTCCTAGGATTTATTCCTTTATTTTTCCTTCTTGTGAATCTATCAAACATACTAATGATGACATAGTGACTACTGAAGTTCCATTGACTCCTTTTGATATGGCTTCTTGCTATGGTTCTAGTTATCATTTACTAGTTAAACAAAGATTCCATGGTCAAGGATGTAGTAAGAATAAATGGGGAATTCAAATTCCCTTACAGAATGGGGGGCATGAGCATTCTTATGGATTGGGATTTAATCCTCAACAACATAGCAATGTTACCAACATCTCAAATAACATTTCAAAACATGATGACCCTATGAAGGAATTTGACCAAGAGGTTGTTCTGCCCAAACTCCTTCGTGTTAAGATGATTACTAGACCTAAACGCAAAAATAAATGTAGTATATACTTGAATATTCTTCCTTTTTCTTTCTATCATAGATTTCATGATCATTCTAATGAATGTCAAGCTTTACATTATAAGATTAGGAAGCTCATTGATAGTAAAATTATTTATATATCATGTGGAAATGAGTTACATTTCAATCCTATTTTCTCTAAATAAAATTTATTCTCCTATTATGGAACTCCATATTATGTAAACAATGTTAGCCTAATCCTTGGGGGCTCTTTGTCTTGCATAGTGTTATGAGCAATATAATAGGTCCCCTTTCATCCATGTTCCTATGCTTGGGGGGAAAGGATGACATATTACTATTTTCTATCTTTTTGGGATTCACTTTTCCCTTGGTTAACCAGTATCTATCTATTATGTAATATCCAACCTACATGAAAATTTTGGTTTGCATTGAGGATCTATGTCCTTGATCATAACATATTTCTTTGTTTGACATTGGGTTTCCATGGTTAATAAATCTCTCACCTTGGAAATTGAATCGTGTGTTATCCCTCACAAGGGTTTCTTTTTCACTTCTTGAATGATATCTCTTTGCATTCATCCCTTCCATGGCCTCATAGGAGTTGTGACCTTCTTGGCTTGGACTGGGTGTTGTCAATGGATATTGTCTTTTTGTTAAAGAAGGTTTTATCCTTGTTCTTTTCTTTCCTTAACATGTCAAAATAGTATGTACTTTTCCTTCTTAAGGAGGGGGCATACATACGGCCTCCCTCATTTTATATTATGCATTTTTGTTCTAACCTTTTGGTTTGCAGCATGCTAAATCCTTTGAAGTAATGCACATAAGTTTCTAAATCTTGAAGAGATACACATTCAATTACAATTCAATATGCTAAATCCTTGGAAGGTAACACACATAAGTTGCTAAATCCTAAAGAGATACGCATTTAAAATTTTACAATATGATAAATCCTTGGAAGGTAACGCACATAAGTTTCTAAATCCTGAAAAGACACACATTTTATACATTTCCATAGTGATAAAAGAATGTGGATCTATGGATATTTCAAAAGTTGTCAGAAGACGCATTACAATTACAAAGCACAGTTTATGGGTGAACATGTTGGGCTCTCCCTCCTTGGTAATTCATGGTAAGGTGGGAATCTTACTAGGCGAAGTAATCACTATCTCTTTTCTCTCTTTTCACTTTCATGCTAGTAGGATTAGATCATGAAGCTATGTTATCTATAGTGTTACTCTTGTCTTACTTATGTAATCATGTATGTTTTCTATGATTAGTTTCTCTTTACTTCCATATCTTTATGCATGTATTTTTAGTTAGAATCCTTAGTCTGAGGGCTTATGTCCTAGACTTAGTGATGTTCTACCTCGTTGCGATCCACTTGAGTCTTTCTTCTAACTTTACCATGAGTATGTTCGAATTCCATACTCCCGAAAAAGTGGGGGCTTAATGTATCATCTTAAAATGGAAGCACTTCCATGTTAGGAATGTTTAGCCCTCCTTAGGGGATATTTTTTACCACCATCACATTGTCCTTTCATTTTTGCATCCTCTCTCACTCCTCTTTCTTTTTAGGACCCTGATTGGGCCTCTCCGGGCACCTTCCATCCCAACTGGCATGTTTTCCAAGGGTCCTGACCCCTTGGGTCAAGGTCAACCTTGACCTTGAACTAGGTCAAGGATGACCTCAACCTTGACCTAGGTCAAGGATGACTTTGACCTTGACCTGGGTCCCCCTTTCAAATCGGGAAGCTAGTCGGCTGCCGGAGGTCATCACAAATTCATTTCCCGCTTTCGGGTCAGCTATTTTGGGTTCTGAAGTGATGATTCTTAAATTATATTTAATGCAGGTTCTCTCCTAGGGGAATTGGTCTAATTTGAATTTAATTCCCCTGTGTCGGCCTCTCTAGAAGATTGTGCCCTAGTTTCATATAAAAGGAATTTTTTTCCTCTTATTTTCTCTAAGACATAAGAAGCAATCCTAAGTGAACTCTAAAGGAATAATTTAAGCATCCATTGTTCTAAATGTTCTAAATATTTCAAAGCATACAAGTCTTCCACTCAAGAATTCAAGTTCTCTATTGAAGATCAAGGATTCAAGATTTCAAGCCTTTGAAGGGATTTGGTTCAAGCATTCAAGATTCATCATTCAAACCCTAGATCTATCCATCATGGTGGAGTGATCTTCCTTGAAGATCCTTTGTGCATCCTCAAGACTCATTCATTCTCCCTTCAAGGTGGATTCCAAGCATACAATCATGGAGGTTTATGGTTTCTAATTGAGTCCAAGCTTTCATATTTACATACTTGTTTACATTCAAAATACAATTGCATATCTATTTGAATATCTTAGCTTCATTATTAGATTTACTTCTACTACTTGCTAGCATTCTTTATTTCAATTATTTATTTCAAAGTTAATTTCTAAATTGGGGTTTGACTAAGGCAAAATACTCCCCCCAAAAAACAAACCCTTTTTCTTGCAGGTATAGGTTTGGAAAAGCAGATCAGGATGGAGATTCAGATACCCTTTTTGGCAAACTTTTGGGATCTGAAAATAGAGTTCCAATCTGAGACTTTTTAGGTCGATTGTGACATAGGGCACAATAAAAAAATCTAACAATTGGTGACATTGAATTGAGGGTACAAATCAGAACTGTCTCAGAACAGAAAATGTTTTATGGGTTTTGTCCATCTCTATGTTTCTATTCCAAATCTGGTCTCAAATTTTCTGGAAACTCAACACAGGCTTCAAAAAACAACATTCTTCAAATCTGCAATATTTCAAGGTTAGTACATTTCTCCTATTCAATTCAATTAAGGTTTTCAATCTATCTAAATCTAAAATACACATTCAAATTAATCAATCGAACCCGGGTACTTAAGATCTTCCTTCCTTGTTCTTGTTCCCAAATGATTGATTCATTTATGCATTGATCCTTCCTTTTGGGTTAATCAAATTGGATCTTTCATTTACATAGAAGGAGAGCATCTTATTTACCCCTATAACATATTTAAATTTAATGTCTTTTATGTTAAATGATCCACATTTATAGATCTTACATTTTAGATGTTACAGAAGGAAAATGAAGTATTTATCGATGAAGTCTGTCTTCACACACAGAGGAATTGGTGAGCATTAATGACACGCATTTTAGGTCAAACAACTATAAAAGGGAAAAGGAACAACTCATTGTTCACCGCGACTATAGTAGAGTGACCAAAGTGGTTTTTGAGCAAAAAATGATAGAATCATAGAGCAACCACAACTCAACACAGAGCACTCCAAAGCTGATCGGAAATTGTTGCAAGAGTAAACAATAAGTTCTACAGAACTGACAACTCTATTTTGTGTATTTCACAGGGGGCCCTAAATCTGAAAATGGTCACGACTTTGAGAAATGTAAAATCCAAGATTAACAAGAAGGATGATTTTAAGCTCATCAATAATTAGGCATGTTGTAGAAACTGATGAAATATCAGATTCAACTCCAAGATCCAGCTGCATGCAATAAACCTGTCACAGAGAATGAAGCAACCAAATAGAAAAAGTAGAACTTAGAAGTTACTCAAAATGTGAGAGCAAAATATCATCTAAATTAATGAAAAAGTACAAAGCTCAACCTTATAAAAGGTGAGATAGAAACCCTAAAGGAGAAAACTAGGCTGCACATTATTAATTAAGAATTAATTAATAATGCACCTAAGTGA
>MU228540.1:1294515-1306419 GCA_018584345.1 Thuja plicata
ATTGGTTTCATCAAATCTTGGTTCCTTAAACCACCTACCTAGCTAAGGACTGCTCAATACCAACTAAGGAGAGGGTGGGGTCCATATTCCACTCAACAAGCCACTTCATCACAAAGGTGTCAAGTGATGCCTCACTAAAGCACACATCACAACACAATTGACATGCCTAGTGGGTAAATACAATATTATTCACAAGAAGAAATAATCTTACAAACATACATTTACAAACATTATCAACCATACGAACACATACAACACGTTTACGAATAAAATTACATCACAACGAGGTCGTACTCTTCTTAGAGTCGACCTTGGTTTTCAACTGATTACACTTAGTTCCTATCTTGTTTCCCCGACTTACAACCATGACCATGTTTCCTGCACACTCAAATTCGATGTCAGTACATTATAAAATTTTGCATTAATAATCATTTGAAAATAGAGTAGTAACATCTAACTTGACAAATACATATACAATTGTATTCATTAAAAACATTACGTATTCCACATAAGCATCTAACCCTAAACTTATCATAAAACCATGATTCCACCAATATTCATTATACTAAAAGATGACATAACAATGCAAAGTGTCTATATCATAGATAATCGCAGAATCAAAATAAGCATATATAAAGTATAGCTAACATGATCATCATAAGAAACTATGACAACTATCTCAATGGATCCAAAGATAGCATATATAATCCAAAATAGATCGAATGTCTATACTCAGAGTACCATCCTGATAAATCAAATGTCAAAATGAAAGTAGAACTAGGATGGGGTAGGACAGGATCTCACATCATAGTTAATTGGGTCTTTAATCACACCTTTTCAAGTTATGCTTTTTGCAACAGTGTCTTCCCTAGCCAGGCTCACCACTGTCTCATCTAGGGAAAGATAGTAAAAAGGATTCCTCTTCATTTGAGGGCCCAAGATCCTATACATATTATGTACATGGATTCTACTCACTATTCCTAAGAGGTTGTATAGATTGAATGGTGGGATAGTGAGCTAGATCTCCATCTTTACAAACTGACTAATTTAAACCAGTGACAGTCCAAAAAAAGACTAATTATAGAGAAATAAATAAAGAACTTAAAAATACCAAATAAATGGCACAAAAAACAATAAAAACAACTATCCTAAGCCATGCATGAGCTATAGTGAATAATTCAATCCACTATATATCTATTGTTATCAAATAACTAATTGAAAGCACACAAAACAACACTTCTCTCTATTCTCAGAAATCCAAATCTGTACAATAGGTGTCTAACCTTGGGTTTAGGTCATCACAGGTATTAAATAGGTCAACCATGCCTTTGGTTTCCTCTTAGGGAACTCCTCCACCAATTTTGGAAAATTGGACAATGTTGTCCGAGCACTTTTTAAAAGTTGCAAAAGTTGCAAATGCAACTTTTACATCTTTTTGCATCTTTTTACAACTTCAAGTAAATGAGTTCAAACACTCATAAAACCTCATCCTAGACTCCAAACTAGTTTGAAATATTACCCTAAATGTCTCCATCCCCTAATGACATCATTCTGACATCATCATCTCTTCTAACCAATCAGGAGGCTTTACAACTTTTTATCCCCTAATTGCAACTTCCCAAGGACTTAGCACTTAACTAGACCTTAATCACTATTGTACTCACAAACTATGGTCAACATGACCTTATGGAAAACAAAAAAAAATTTCCTCAGAGGGCTTCACACAACAAAAATCATAAGACTGATGTACCATCCCATGGGTGCACCTGAACCAAAAAAGTATGAAGAACTTTGCCCCAAGCTTCCACAAAAGATGCAAATGCAAATATTAAGCTAAGAGTGAATGCAAGATAAAGCTAGATTTAAGATTCATTTTCCATTCCTAACATGAAATATCTAAGTTCTTAAGATTGAAATGAACCAAAGAACATGAAAAATAATGTGAATTCTAGAGCTATGTTAGCATGATAACATGCATAAAAACAATAGATGATTTTCTCTTGGCAAGGCTCCTATTTATAGATTTTTAGAGAGAAGGAAAGGGCTTGGGTGAGGTTGAACACATTTGGCATCCACATAGATGCCACATGGAAGACAAAATACAAAAGGACATGTCATGCAAAAGTTAATCCAAGCCTTTAATGTTTGAGAGGCTCAAGGTTACTCACACATGTGTGAGAAACCTTGGAGAAAGGAGTGGGGGACCAAGGTGTAAGAGCATTTAAGGAAGTTAGGTGGCTTCCTTGGGAGGATTTTCTCACACATGTGTGAGAAACTCATTATTGGGATTAATGGGAAGTAGTAATGAGAGGGGAGGGGTGAATCAGTGCCACTAAAATTTTTAACTCTTTTCACCATTCATCATTATTAATCATTCTTTACTGTATTACCGACCATTGTTGTTGTTCTTTCTTATGCAAGTAGTATTAATTCATAATCTTTAATTGTTTGCAACATTCATAAACACATAACACAAGATATGATATTGCAAAAAACTCATGTTAGGAAGTAAAAATTGCAGTGGGGATGACACCCACAAAACTTCACTATCTGCAGAATGGAAGGGAGCTGGTAAAGGCTTACAATTGACCACTTCTAATGATATACCCTATTAGGAGTATTAAAGTGGAGACCAGTTAAGATCTACTCTGTTAAGAGCTTTAGAAACACTTATTTAAGTGTGCACTTGGTTAAGAGATTTACAATAGGACTGTTAGGTCCACCTTTCTTGAAAGGATTTCTTAAGTGTACTACACTTGTTAGAATGAGTACAAATGTTTGACTTGACTATATGAAATATAAAATTGCTGATTACAGATCCATTAAAGCTCTCATAATAAGAATATCACCTATAGTGATTGATTAATACCTTTCTCTACTCATCGGTAGCCTTTGTTCTTGTTCTTGAAACTAATTGATCCATTTCTATCCTTGTGCATGAAATCTCTTGTCTGGTCCTTAGATGCTCTTAGTGGCTAAAATCATCATCGAACAACAACATGTTCACAATAGATTGAGCATCTATTTATAGAAGTATTTGACCTATTCTATAATTACACATTACAATGTTAACTTTTAGATCCAAGGTTTACAAGTTGACCTTGATCTTTAGTTTGCATATTTTAAAATACTTAAACTGATTAAAACAATAATAATTACATTTCTTACTCCACACACAATGGATTTAAAGACAAATCAAGAAGCTATATATACAACTTCAGTGATTTATCTGACGTGGAAAGTCAGATCCACTTTTTGCGAGATGTAACTAACTGTCGATTATTGGTCGTCGGGTTGAACTGAAAGTCTGTCGACATTCCTTTGTTGAACTGATTGTTAGGTTCCCTTCATCTATCGGGTTCCTCTCTTTGCTATTCCATCAAATTCCTTTATCCTTCTTTTCATCGGGTAACACTGAATAATGTTTGTCAGGATGCTTTGAACTTGGCAGTATCGAGTAACCTTGGCATTGGGTAGTGTTGTGCCCTATCTGTCAGTGTAGTGTAAACCGTTGGTGTAGATCATGTTTTCCTTGTATATACTAATGGAAAAATATAATGCATTCAATCTCCCCCTTTGACATTAGTATCAAAAACTGATATTTGCATAATACTAAAGTGTTTAGTATGTACACCATGTATATATCTTTGTCATTATATGACTCACCCTAATTATATGCATCGATATAGTATAAGTATATGTACATGTATACTTGCCTCGGTACTATACATTCCCTATTCTTTGCTCTTTCAATTGTTTGAATGTACATTTCCCCCTTTATACTATCTGAACTAAAAATCTATGTACATATCACTTCCCCTTTTATTTGATATTGATGACAAAAATGTACAACGTATAAGATGCCAAAAATGTGACAAAAATGAGTAACTTACAAGGTTTCAAGAATATGTGAGTTAGTTTTCTTGATGTCTTCAAGCAATTTCTCTCATTTTTCTTTCAGTAGTTCTAGTGTCATGTGCTCTAGCTCTAGCCGTGCATGCATATCATAAATGTTGTCTAGGACAGACATTTCTGGGGTGGCAATTAGTGTGTTTGCCTCTGTCATATGTTTCTGTAGTAGTGAGAGTGTCAGTAAGAGTTGTGCTTGAAGCTCATTTACCTCATCTCTAAACTTGGTCTCTGCAATCTGTATGTCCTATCTCAATTTTTGAGCTTGCTTGAGTTGCTGTTTGTGCAATTTTATTGCCTCTTCACTATTTGTGAGACTCTGTGCACTTGTCTAAAGATCAACATCTATCTATGCTACCTTGTCAGTATATTCCTGGGTGAGTTGATTAAGCGTGCATAAATTTTTTATTAAGGTTATAGCTTCTGAGATTATTGGATCTATTATGCTAACCAATTCAGGAAGCTTTACCTTTTGCAATGCCACTTCTTGGCTTATCTTCTTGGCTAATTTGATCTCATACTTCTGTTAAATTCTATCCTCCATATCCTTCTTAACATTTATGTTCTAAGATGTGATTGCATTTGTGAGAATCACTAATTGATCAAGTATTGGGGTTGTTTGATCAACATCTACATCAGGCACAATTTGTTGAAGTATACCTCACGCTACTTCAAGTACCTTTGCCTTTTTTGTGGCTTTTCTCAACTTTTCTTACATTGCCTTCCTCTCACAAAGTCTTTCATACTTTGTCAATTCAATCGGATCCAATGTCCTCAGATCACATACTGGAATCTCAATTATTTCATCCAAAGCTATTGGATTCTTATGCTTTCTCTTCTTCTTCTTTGATACTTGTGGGGATGCAGATGTATGAACTACCATTACTAGTTCATTTGTCCTCTCTGAAGTGCTTGGTGAAGGCTTTGTTGATGATGCTTCTTTTGTTTTCTACTCAGGGTGCACCTGTCAGTTTTGTGAAGATGTCTCTCCATCAACCTTTGGTGTCTCTACGGCTTTTTCTTCTGTTGTCTTCTCCAACTCATCTTTCTTTGCTTCTTTACTCTTTTCTTTCTGCATGTTCTCTTCTACCTTTTGTGCTTCCTCTTTATTTTTATTAGTAGTATTATCTTTCTGATCATCTGTTGTAGCTTTCTCTGCAGTTGTGTCCTTTATGTCATCTGTGGTGTCTCTTACTTCTACATCACCCTTGTCCTCGGGTGTGCTTGTATCTTCTGTAGTACATCCATCATTACCCTCTAGTATATTGATTTCCTTCATTGATACAGGCATATTGCTTTGAGTGCTAGCTTGTGTTGTATCTTGAGTGGTGTCCTGCTTGTCGGTTTGGTCTTTTTGAGAAATGACATCCTCATCTTTTTGTATTTTCTTTGTAGGGTCTAGTTCTGTTATGTCCATGACTAAAGTGTCTAGCCATACTTCATCAGAAACATCCATTTCTTTATCCTCTGATGTCTTCAATTTTTGTTGCATTCCCTGATCCTTAAGTGTTATGAATAGTACATCATATTTCTTCTGCAGATCTTTATCAGAGTCATAATTGGTGATGTCTTGAATGTCAAGATCATCCATTACCTTGTCCAAATCAATTGGTTCCATATTTTCAACATTGTCCAAAGTAATATGCTGAGGAATTTCCTTGTCTTTCTCCTCCTCTATATGAGGTGTGTTGGTGAGAAGTAATTGTTCCTCATGACTTGTTGACTCTGCTGGTAGATCTAGGAGTTATCTCCATTTTGTCTTAGTCATTGTATCTAGCTCTATGAACTTGTCCTCTAGCACTTTGTAATCCATTATCTTGGCTACAAATTTTCTTTAGTGCTTCTTCAGTATTTCTTTGATTTCTTCTATCTTAGATTTGGGAGGCATAAGTGTGACTAGTACCCTCTCCCTTGCTTCTCTTTTGGTTTATAGAGCATATGAACATTGTTGGTATATTTTGTTACCCATCTCTTTATGGATTCGGTTGATGAATTCAGCTGGTACATATTTGAATTTTACCATTGACCTGATTATTGCCTCTTGTATCTTATTTTGGTCTTCTGGTTTGAGTGTATCACATTGTCTTATTTTCTTATCATACATGGTGCCAGATGTAGAAATAGATTCAATAGCCTCATCAATTGTTTGATTTCTAAAATTCTTCTTCACTACATTAGGCTCATCCTCTTTAGAATCCTCAATGTCAGCTTTAGTCCTGACCATTCTTTTCCTCCTCTTTGTAGGCGTAGCCTTCACTGTTTTCTCCTTTGTTTTCTTTGTTGGTTGCTTCCGCTTATAGGTCCTTACTTGACCTTTCTTAAGAGGTGTGGTATCGGTCTTTGTAGTTTGAATCCTTGTCCTCTATTTCTTTGTAGGAGGTGGAGGTGTATCAGATTCAGTTTCCTCAGAATATGATTTCTTCTCATCTTTCCCTTCACCAATGGTGCCCTGTTCATCGGTTTCCTCAGTTTTTTTTTGTTCCTCCTCATTAACTGATAGAATCATTTTAGGATTCTTAACCATCTTATTTTTCTTATTGACAGTCTTTTTTATTTCTAGGCCTCTTTTTATCTTTGACCTGGCCTCTTCATAGGTTCCAAACCTTGGTTTCTTGCTATCAATTGGCTCATTGACAATGCATCAATAGCATTGGTTGCTTGATCTATGTTAATTTCATAATCAAGTGGGGCTAACAAAGCTGTCCTTGGTACAACTGATTTTATGTGGGTTAAATCTATATCCACCATAAAACATATCTCATCCTATGTTTTTCAATCAGTTTCTTAGGGATCCTTGTTCTTTCCATAATCTTTTCCTTGAATTCAAGGAAGTATGCAGTCATAATAGATTCAAAATTATCTCCTAGTGACTTAATTAGTTCTCTAATTTGTAGTGTCACCGGCTTTGTAGTGTCCCATTTTACTTTTCCTACTAAAGGAAAGTATTTTTGAAAGTAGAAAAATATACACATGATAAGTGAGCCGAACTTACATGTGTTAGTCTTTGCAGACCGTATTGTGTTCATGTTCTCATCAAGTTGTTTTAGAAGGATCTCACACAGATCCATCTGAATGCCCTTGGTCACTATTTTGTAATCTATTCTTATCGATGTTGACGATATATTGTTTAGCCTACTTTCCTAAAAGATCTTGTAACTAATCACACATGCACCGAACCTCGGTTCCTTATCGGTGATGGTGTTAACCTTAAGACCTCTGTTATCCCATTCAGCTTTTGTAAGCTTTTCAACTTCTGTCCTGGAGGGATGATTAGGAGCCTTAGGCTTGTCGTTTATTGGATAACTGGTGACAAGATGAAGGACATCCTTAGTTATTTTTTTGGGTTGATCCAACAACAACTTTTGATCATGCATTCTGCTAAGTACCAACCTGATCCAGTCAGTTTTGAAGTCCCTCAGGAAATATAGGGAATTAGTTATCCCCTTCACTTGCAAATGCTTATGTTCATCTTTTAGGTTTCCTTCTGCATCACAAAGCTTCTTGTAAGCTTCATCCATCTCTAGATCACCTATTTTAGAGATCTTGTAGTGAATGAAGGACCTTACGTCCTCTATCAGCAAAACCCTAGGTGGAATTTTAGAAAATGCGCCGGTTTCATCAGGTTGCGATGCAATCTCTGGGCATATATTTTATTTTGTCTCTACATAGGTGTTGCTCTTAATTAACCTAACCATATTCTTCTTTTCGATCTTAAGCTTTATAGTTCTTGAAGTGGTTGCCATCGTTTTTCAAACTTTAGGGCTTTCTTGAAAATAATGAAAGAGTTCTTTTGGTGCCCTCGGTACTTACTTCGATCTATGAACTGGTGAATGATATATTAGTTGTGTGTTGGATCAAGTCGAGGACACTCTTCTTTCTACTCTTTTATTTCTCTAGTTTCACTCTTCTTTTTCTCTTCAAATCATGGGTGCAAAATGAAGTGCTCCCGTCGACTATTTATAGACTTTTGCCCCAAGTCTATCATAAATGCTCAACGACTCGTCGGGTCATAAAAATGGATTTTGTTGGGAAGAATTTCAAAATCATTGTTGGTGTTTACATGATGCTTGGGATGGCTATTACTAATTTTTATTTTACCGATGGATATCCGTATTGTGTCACGACAACTTTATAACTTTGCTTCCTTACCGACGGGTGTCGGGTTACAATAGCAACTTAGCCATTTTATGTGTTGACCGACAATTTTCGGTAAGTGTAAATAGCTCATCCATTATTTTCACCAATGATTTTTGGTATGTGTATGCCAATGAGGTTGTTTTCTCAGAATTGTAACAAGTAACATAATATGCATCTTTATTTATGCAGATTTTGACTATGTATCAATTTGTATAATGGAACTGATGCAAAATATGACTTGGTATAGTGCAGTTCCATACTTACTTGTTCAGCTCAAGTGGGGGTGGTGATGTCACCAGATCCATTGGATGGGGAGTCACCATTTGTATTTCTTCATCCAGCTTCATCATTGCTTGAAGCTTTTCTCCACATTTTGTCTCTAGCCCTCCAGATATCTTCAATGGTGTTTCCATTGGGTTATGTGCTTGTCTCTATCATTCGCTGTTTGCAATATTTCTTGAGATGACCAACTTTGTGACAGTGTAAGCATGCCATTCCGGGGTTTGACCAGCCTCTAGAGCTTTTGGTCTATTCCCTCATGTAGTTTTCATCAATGTGAGCATATCTACCACATTCTGTACAATTTTTCCATGTACTGTAGTCCCATACCTATTGATTACCGATTCTCTTTGGTTGATAGGGAGTTTCTTGACCTTTAGGCTTCCATGCTTGCCTTTTCTTTTTTGAGCATTCATTAGTTATGTTCCCATTCATCTTGCATGTAGAACAGTATTTGTCCATGTAGGTTTCATTCTTTGGTTGATCCATCTTAGACTTACATTCATATGCTTTATGTCCTTTCTTGTTACATTTATAAAAAAATCCTATGAATGAAGATGTAGATTTAGGAATACCTTTCATTTTGCCTCGGCATACATTTGATGTGTGGCCTTTCTTTCCACAGTGTTTGCATGTCAGCTTTCTTGGTCTTGGATTTTCATAGACATTCCTTGGATTGGCTTGATTTGATGATTCTCCATTTTCGGTAAAGCCTAGACCATTTTTGTTGTTGACTCTTCATTATCCTTCAAGAAAATCATCCATTCTTTTATTTCTCTCTTCAACCTTTCTGATAACTTCATTATGATGTTGCTGAATTCTAACCTCATGCTTTAGTTTTTCATTTTCTTCTCTTAGTTCACAGATAGCCTGTACTCTTTCAATGAGTTCTATATTCATTATGTTTGCTTCTTGACTCATAAGAATAATCTGATTTGTAATCTCATGGTGATGCTCAGCATGTGTTTGAATTTCTAACTCCTTCTCTTGTATCTTCTCTATAATCTTCCTTCTGTCATCAATAGCAAGTGTTCTATCTGTTTTAGCTTGTCTAGTAGATATCATCACATCAATCATTCTTACCATCTGTCTCTCTTGACCGATTTGCAACATCTTTATTTGTTCTGTCAGATGTTGATTGATCTCCTTTAGATTTGTGATGTTCTCTTCTGATGTATCTAATGCATTACTTGTATTTGATCTTGAGATTCAAAGAAATATGGAATCTCTTCTTCTTGATAATATTTTTCATTGCTGCGAGTTGCCATACCTTTCCTCTCATCCATCAGCTCTCTCATCTTAATTCTTGCTTCTTTATACTGTTCATAGAACATCTATATCTCAAGCTTTTTATTCTCAATATTCTTATCAAGTTTGTACTTCTCCATTGTATGATCTTTTCTCTTAAGCCTTTAAGCTTTCCAAGAAGAGACTTAGCTTTGATACCAATTTTTGAGATTAATCGGAAGTAGTACTGAGAGGGGAGGGATGAATCAGTACCACTAAAACTTTTAACTCTTTTCACCATTCATCATTAGTAATCATTCTTTACTGTATTACTGAACATTGATTTTTTTCTTTCTTATGAAAGTACTATTAATTCATAATCTTAAATTGTTTGCAACATTCATAGAAACATTCATAAACACATAAAAAAAAGATATGATATAGCAGAAAACTCTTGTTAGGAAGTAAAAACTACGGTGGGGACGACACCCACAAAACTTTACTATCTACAAAATGGAAAGGAGTTGGTAAAGGCTTACAATTGATCACTTTTGATGATCTACCCTATTAGGAGTATTAAAGTGGAGACTGGTTAAGATCTACTTTGTTAAGAGCTTTAGCAACACTGATTTAAGTGTGCACTCAGTTAAGAGATTTACAATAGGACTGTTAGAATGAGTACAAATGTTAGAATGAGTACAAATGTACTACACTTGTTAGAATGAGTACAAATGTTTTACCTGACTATGTGCAATCTACAATTGTTGATTACAGATCTATTAAAGCTCTCATAATAAGAATATCACCTATAGTGATTGATTAATACCTTTCTCTTCTCGTTGGTAGCCTGTGTTCTTGTTCTTGAAATTGATTGATTCATTTTTGTCCTTGTGCATGAAATCTCTTTTGTGGTCCTTAGATGCTCTCAGTGGCTACAATCATCATCGAACAAAAACATGTTCACAATAGATTGAGCATTTATTTATAGAAGTATTTGACCTATTCTAGAATCACGCATTACAATGTTAACTCTTAAATCCAAGGTTTACAACTTGACCTTGATCTTTAGTTTGTATGTTTTAAAATAGTTAAACTGATTAAAATAATAATAATTACATTGCTTCCTTCGCACATAATAGATTTAAAAAAAAATCAAGAAGCTATATATACAACTTTAGTGATTTATCTGACGTGGAAAGTCAGATCCACTTTTTGCGGGATGTAACTGACTGTCGGTTCTTGGTCGTCGGGTTGAACTGAAAGTCTATTGGTGTTCCTTTGTTGAACTGATCATCATCTTACCTTCATCTATCGGGTTCCTCTCTTTATTGTTTCGTCGGGTACCTTTATCCTTTTTGTCATTGGGTAACACTAAATAGTGTTTGTCAGGATGCTTTGAACTTGGCAGTATCGAGTAACCTTGGCGTCGGGTAGTGTTGTGCCCTGTCTGTGGGTGTAGTGTAAACCGATGGTGTAGATCATGTTTTTCCTTGTATATACTAATGGAAAAATATAATTCCTTCACTCATTAGCACTAAAAAGAGTAGGAATAGTCTTTTTTGCCTAATTAAGTGGGATTAGTGTGTGCTTTAGTGGGAAAGTAGGCTTAGAGTGTGAGGTGATGGGTGTAGAGTAGGAGTAGAGTAGGCTTAGGTTAGGATTCTAGATTGGATTAAGATTGGATTTAAATTAAATTTAAATTCAATCATAGCTTAGAAGAATATTAAGATTTGGAGTGAAATAAATAAATTAGAATTTATTTAAAAAAGGGATTTTGTGGGGGAACATATATTAAATGTAGATTTAATATATAAGGGAAGGGTATTTAAATTATCTTTAAATACAATAGAATGATGAATTAATTTAATTAAATAAATTTTATTAAATCAATAGATAAATATAGAAAAAATAATTAATTAAATCAAATTAATTATAAGGCTAAGGGAATATTAATTAAATTAATATGAGTGCGCAGGGACAATTTTAGATGTCTACAATTTCAAATGACAAGAGTTTCATCCTATAAGAAAGGGACATTATATATTAATGTATATCATTAATTCATGCTATTAAGAGAAATCGTTGGGGGTTTCAAGAATGTAGCTACAGATAGGAAAACATAACAACTTTTCATGAGTGCCAATGTCTATGCATTCTAACAGTATCGATTCATAGGTACACCATTGACAGAGTGAAGGAAAGATATCTATGTAATGAAAGGAGGACAGATTTAAGACATTACATTATTGTTCTTATGCTCATCCAAATACAAGAAGACACCTATAAAATGAAGAAAGCTACATATATACAAGAATATGGCCACAATAAAAGCCCTTACTTTATATATATATA
>MU228540.1:1340399-1352803 GCA_018584345.1 Thuja plicata
ATATGCTCAAATATCTCATAAAATGCTAACTAAATAATAATCATATTCCATCATAAAACCCAATAGTGTCAAAGCAATAGTCCTGTCCATCTAACATAGGAAGATTCTAGGGTGGGCATTACAGTTGTCTAAACACTAAATAGAGTATAATTGAAGAAAGACACAAAGAAGACACCTTATGAGCTATGGTATGGTAAAACACCCAATGTAAGTTACTTCAAAATATTTGGTAGTCAATGTTATGTCTTAAAGGATGATAAAAATGGAAATCTTAATGCCAATAGTGATGAAGGTATTTTTCTAGGGTATTCCACCAAGAGCAAAGCTTATAAATGTCTCATCAAAGCTTCTAACAAAATTGTTGAAAGTGCAAATGTAAAGATAGATGAATTTGCAGAAAAGAATGAGCTGGAAAGCACAAAAGAACCAGAGGACTATAAAAAGTTTGTATACTGTGAAGGACTCAACACTCTACCCGAGCAATAGTGCTTAATTCTAGAACAACAAAATGTTGCAACTGACGGTTAGAATGTTGTTACCGATGGTCAGGATAATAATCAGAATAATGTGCAAGGTAATGAAGAACATAATGAAAATCAAAATAATGATCAAGCTGATACACAAAGAGTTGTACCTATACTTGCAAATATGTAAGAAGGAACCATCCATAGATCTAGATCATAGGAGATAAGAAAGCTGGCACAAGAACAAGAAGTAAGTCTTTAACCTCAAATTGTTTAATTTGTGAGTTTGAGCCAAAATATGTCAATGTTGCACTAGATAATGAGGAATGGATAAGTGTTATGAATGACAAGATTGAACAGATTGAGAAGAACAAGACATGGTCACTTGTGCCAAGACTAGATGAAAATAATGTCATTGGTACAAAATGGATATTCAAGAATAAGCTAAATGAGAATGGAGAAGTCACAAGGAACAAAGCAAGACTAGTATGCAAGGGGTATGTGCAAGAAGAAGGTATAGACTATGGAGAGACCTTTGCACCCGTTGCTAGGCTAGAAGGAGTGAGAATACTACTTGCTTATGCTGTATTCAAAGGATTCAAAGTATATCAAATGGATGTCAATTTAGCATTCCTAAATGAAATACTTTAAGAAGAGGTATACATTGAGAAACCAGAAGGGTTTGTTGATCTAGACAAGAGAAACATGGTATGTAGACTTCACAAAGCCTTATATGGATTGAAACAAGCTCCTAGAGCCTAGTATGAATGACTTCATTCCTATCTTATAAGTATTGGATTTGTAAGGACTAGTGAAAACAATAATCTTTATTTGAAGGAAGATACCGATGCTAACACTTTGATTGCTAAAATATTTGTTGATGACATCATATTTGGAGGCAATGATATGCCATGCAAATAATTTTCTAATGAGATGAGAAAAGAGTTTGAGATGTCCATGTTTGGAGAGATCAAGTTCTTTCTTGGTCTACATATCATTCAACAAAGTGAAGGTATTTTTATTACACGGTCCAAATACATCAAAGAAGTCCTGAAAATATTCAAGATGGAAGATTCCAAACCAGTTGGAACACTGATGGCTACTGGATGTAAGTTAACAAAGGAGGAAAAGACAACAGAGGTAAATAAAACTTTGTATTGATCAATGATTGGAAAGCTCATGTATGTTGTACACACTAGACCAGATATTGCACATGTAGTAGGAATTATTGCTAGATTCTTTGCTAACCCCAAGGAATCACATATGACTGGTGTGAAAAAAATTCTAAGTTATCTAAAGAACGCTAAGGAATTTAGCTTATGGTATAGAAGAGAAGGCAAATTTGAACTTAAGGTGTTTACCGATGTTGATTGGGCTAGAAATCTTGATGACCGGAAGAGCACAACTAGAGGAGCATTCTTTATGGGTGACAGACTTGTTACATGGATTAGCAAGAAGCAAGGATGCACCTCTTAGTCTACTACAGAATCAGAGTATGTTGTTACTGCTGCAAACTGCTCAAATATTGCATACATCAAATAGTTGCTGGAAGGTATGCATATGAAGATCTCAGAACCAGTAATTATCTATTGTGATAACACTAGTGCAATAAACATTTCCAAGAATCCAGTCATGCATGCCAAGACTAAACACATTTCCATCAAGTATCATTATTTGAGAGAAAAAGTTCAAGACAAAGAGGTGATACTTGAGTATGTGCAATCAAAAGAACAATTAGTTGATATCTTCACCAAGCCACTGCCCAAGGATACATTTGAGTACTTGAGAAAGAGACTAGGGGTCAAACCCTTGTCTACCAGTCAGTAATATGACTAAAGCTACATTAGCCTACATATTATCATAATATCATTCATGTTGATGTAAGCAAAGAAATGAACTTCAAAGATACATCTATATACAGACAGGTATATATCAGAACCAAGCACCAGAGCATATTGTTGTATTTTTTATGGATAAGGGAAATTCAAGGAGTATATTATGGATGGAGAGAAAAGAATGTTTGACATGAATGTTAGATATCTGTGAGATATTTGTTTGGAATTGTTGTCAAAGGGAGAGAGATTGTCCATATTATCACATTCTTCTGAATAAAGGGAAAAATATTATCCATTATCATATTACTCCAAAAGGGAGAGATTATCTCCAAAAGGAGAGAAAGTTGTATAAATGATTACACAAAGGGAGAGTTACTGAAAAGAGAAAAAGACATCACAAAAGAGAGAATAGTTAAAGGAGAGAAATTGACACAAGAAGAGGACTCAACACATCAGAAGACAAAGAGCTATAGGAATCAAATCTAAGCTACAACAGAGCTTACCAGAGATCAGACATTTATCGGTTATCAAACAAAAGATTGGTAGTTTGATGAATCTCAACTGTTGTATTTCATATTGTATTAGAAATAGTATAGTGTGATAATATAGTATGTTTCCATCAATGCCAAAGGGAGAGATTGATGACATATAACTGATTGAATGTTTGATAATGTTAAGTTGAAGATAATGCAAGGCATTAAATGAGTTAATGGTTTGTATTGTCATTGATGTCAACTTGATATCATTTGTACGGTCATGTACATAATGCTAAAGAATTCAAAGAATCAATGGAACAAAGGTTATTCTTTCAGCAATGCCTAAAAGTCAAGTATTCACTAAGTAATAGATAAACCCAACGGAGTGCACACCATCAGTAAAGGCAAAGAAGAAAATTCATAATGATACTCGACGAGAAGAAGACAGTGTTGCCCGATGAAGAAAAACCACAGGATGCCCAACGAGCTAAAAATAGAGTTGCCCGATGAGTAAAAATCCAATGATGCCCGATGGATGGAGATCCCAAAGCTAACTGGAGTCACACCGATGGAACTATTAGTTGTCACCGACAACTAACTGGAGAGTTGACTGACGAAACAGAGAGTTCAGAAAATGACAAAATATCTAGCTGGCAAGAGCTAAAGATAGACTTAACTGGTTGTTTTATTTGTTTTATTCGACCAGAGTTAAGTAATTGATTTAAAGAAGATTTTTACAGTTGGCAAGAAAATAACTACGAGATAAATCAGGAGTTATGTTTTAAATCAAATTGGCTGGATTGTTTTTCATGCCAAGAATCAAGAATCAAGAATCAAGAAACAATAAATATCATGTCTATATAAGAGACAAGCTTAATTCATTTTTCGTATCACATGAAAAGGGGATTAAGGGGAGTGAATAGAAAGAGGATGATGAAGAATTACTTCATATAGTCCTGCTCAATCAAGCTGAAGGAGAGTTAAATAATTCTACATACACCGACAAACAGTGAAGCACAACATCACAAAGTAGAAAGTGTGGAGCATAAAGAATTAAATTGATACATTGATCAGAGAGGTAATGTACTTAAATAGATCTGAAAATATGCAATTCAAAGTTGCATTAGAAACAGGTCATAGTGTTTCAGTTTAACCATTGAAGCATCAAGTCTCTTAACAGAGCAGGACTTAACAGTCTTCTATATATTGAGGTGCATCCCAAGGAGTGCCAAAAAGGTTGATTCATGAAAGTAGCATTGGATTCGCCCGATACCTATTGACAGTCTAAGGAGGTTGATTCAAGGATGGTAGCAATAGATGCCCGATACTAAGTGACAACCTCTATGTATAAAATCCTCTAACAAGGTCGCATTTAACAGTGTGTTTGTAACCTTTAACTGGGTTGGCTCCTAGCAGAGCTCACTTTAGAAGAGTGAAAATTTGGGGTACCGGTCCCAGTGGTTTTTCCCTTAACAGGGTTTCCACGTTAAAAATTTATGTGTTTTTTATTAAGGTAAAAATAGGTTTTGAAAGGACACTGAAACCTTTTACAAAAAGAAACTAGAGATAAGAATCAAAGGCACATGCAATCATAGATAGCCTGCATCGAACAAAAGGCAGGACCCAAAGAGAACAAAGACCTAAAACAGGAAATAACAAAAACTGCCAAAGGGAAGCACAATATCCAACACAACTTCTAGCACAACAGCTCGCACAATTTCCAACAAAATTTCCAGACTAGAAGAAGAAACATTACAACATTTTTGGGTAGCCTTCCTCAGCCTCCTTCTGCATCTCTTCTATTTTGTCAATGGACTCCTTCACCTCAAGCATCTATTTCGGGATCTCAGGGACTTTTATTTTTATTCCACTTCAGGTTCTAGAGCCAAGGCCCGAGCTGCCAGCCTTTTCTTCTATGGTAATTGTGGTGTTTTCCAGTAGACTTCTTTCCAGATAAGCGTATAACACTTTCAAGTTCTGAATCGACACTTGCAGCCCATCGTTACTGTGCTTTAGGATGACCCATATCATGTGCCCATTGTGGCTTATTTTTTCTTTCATTTCTTTTATCTCTTCTTCCACAGTCTCATTTACTCTAGTAGTGAACTCCTCTTCTCTGTTGCTATCATTTACCTTAATCATCAACTTATTCTCCATTTCCTCAACCTTGGCTTTGAAAGGCTCCATTTCCTCCTGTATCTCAGTCAATTGATGCTTCATAATCATCATCTCCTCACTAAGCCAGTCTTCCATGTTTGCCCCACATTCCACTTTTCTTTTCAGAATTCTATCATCTCTTTCAAAACTGACCTCCTATGGGCCTATTATCCTTTTCTTAGAGTTCCTTTTCTCAGCCTTTAAAGTCAGCTGCATCATATTTCCCTCCTCACCTTCATCCTCATTCTTCTTCCCCTCTTTTTCATCTCCCTCTTTTCCATCTCCCTCAATTTCCTTTTCTTTGTAGTTCACTTCAACACCCGTTCCCTCATCGTCTGTATTGGGCATTTCCTCCTCTTCCATCTGAGAGATATCCTTTCTCAGCTGATCCTCTTTCTCATTTTCCATATTCTCTTTATTAGTATCACTATCTCCATCATTTTGGTCCTCTTTGTCTTTTCCCTGGTTCTGTAGGGTTTCATCACCAATCTTCTCCGGATTAGCTCTCTTCTTTGTTCTAACCCTTTTTTCAGACTTTATTTTTTACTTTCCTGTTTAACCTGCCTAATGCTTCCTTTAACCCTCTTAGGGATAGGTTCAGGAATATGGTTGCGGGCATACTAAAAAATAAGCAGAATGAGCCCCACATGGAGCACTAGATTACTTGATTTCTTTCTATGCTCCATCACGCTATTATGCAATGAACTCAGGAGAGAGAAGGGGAAAGAAATCTTTTTACCATGCCTGAAGTGGTTGGCCAAGATGAAGTGTAGATTGTAGATTTTAGAGTATCTTTCGTCCAATGTAAAATACTTGATCATGACTGTAAGAATGTCAGCCCAATGGGATTTGATTTTTTGGATATCAACATAATCCCCTGTCCCTTTACTAAGAAGGGCCTCTTCATCTTCAGTTTTCAGGAAAATCTTGAAATCTTGAGTTCTAGCCCTCTTATTGTCCCTATAGAATTTCATGCCCTCACAAGACAAGCTTGTGATTTCTGAGATAACCCTCATGGAGAGGGTAAAATATTTTCCCCATAAGTGCACTTTCCCATCCTTCCAACCCTCTGCAAACTATTTTGTTATCTCCGTATCCCAGCCATGGAGCTTCTCCACATACTGAGAGACGCCTCCCTTTTTCAACCTTCTCCATACCTTCTTCTTCTCTTTCCATTTAGTATAGTCAATCGGCTCCACTCTCTTCATACCTCCACCCATAGTTCTCATCTCTTCTTGAAAATGTTGATACTTAGCAATATTGAGCTCTGGTTTCTGGCAAGCTTTACTGTTGTGATTGTTCCAGTTTGAGTTTAACACCCAGAAAGCGTGCGGTGTCACAAATCTAATTAATCCCATTTTCTTCAAATGACAACACACATTAATTTTAATGATTAAAGATGACCTCATCATTAATTATGATTATTTATAACTCCTTCAATACTATTCATCCTATCGTACCTGATAAGACTAGCCATCTCCATTTTAAAATCTGCCTCACCTCGCCATGATTGCATGACATCAAAGTACACACCCACATTTGCTAAACCATTCACTGTCATATTTCCTTCTCTGTAAACATGTGAAATATGGTAATCTTCAAAATTGGACAATAAAGATTTCATTTTTTCAATGATATGGCTTATTGTCCATGAGGATTCATGAGTACCTTTAATACAATTAATAATATTCAAAGAATCTCCCTCCACCCAAAGTTTGGAGGAGCCCATATCTTTGGCCAATATGACCACATGAAGGGTTGCCATAGCTTCGTCCATATGGTTTGTCTGAACTCCTAGCAGAGCTGCCACAACTCCTAGACAATTTCCAGCCACATCCCTAATAAGGCATCCCACTCCAACAGACCCCGGATTCCCTTTAGCAGCCCTATCAAAATTCCCTTTAACCCAACCATTTGGAGGGGCACTCCATTTGGTATTTTTCCTCAAGTTTGGGTTGTTTTCTTTCTACACATGTACATTCATAAGTATATCTCTGATACAAAGAAAATTCTTGTAGGGGGAGTTGCTAGATAGCTGATTTTTAAAATTTTCCAGGATACTTCTACACACACTATTAGCCACAGTTTGAAAGGGAGAGCTTTTTTCTCTGAAGACTCTATTATTTCTTTCCTTCCATATTCTCCATGTGAAGTGGGGTAGAATAAGCTTCCAAAGATCTTTGGCTTCCTTACCCTTAAGGGGACTGCTCCATTGTTTAACCATGTCCTGAAAGTTAAAAGGTTTGACCCACTCCAAGTTAATGACATTAAGCACTGAGTTCTAGAATTTACAGGAGTAGAGACAATGAATCATTATATGATTACAATTTTTAGCTTCAAAAAAACAAAGGATACATCTATTAGGCATACTGAAGCCCCTTTTTTGAAGATTATCCACTGTAAGGTTTTTATTCTGAACAAGAAGCCAGAAGAACATGTTAATTTTAGGTATAAGGTTATTGTTCCATACCTTACAGCTAGAAGAGTATTTATCCTTTTGGTGCAGAAGGGAAGAAGCATAAGAGACAGAGAATTTTCCATTGGCCTCCGGCCCCCAGATCAATGAATCTTTTTTATTAGGTCTAATAAACCAGGGGAAAAGAAACTTACGGACCAAGTGGAGAGAATCATCAAAAGAGCCGAGGTCTACCCATTTATCACTGATCCATTAATCAGATACCTTCTCTCCAACAATACCAATACAATCTGCAATCGCATGCCTCCATTCTTGCTTGTCATTAAGGTCATCTTCCTTCATCTAGTTATTTGTCCAGAAGTTTATTTTCTTGCTATTTCCCATCTTCCATCTAGCCCCCTTTACTGATCACTACTTTTTCTAATACTATTCCATATGAAAGAGCCATTGATCTCCGAAGGGTCCTTTAGCATTTCCTCCAAAGAGGTTAAGTGGTACTTTCTCTTAATGATGGTATTCCATTCCTTCTCTTCTTCAAAGATTCTCTAGGACTGTTTTGCTAGCAGAGACTTATTTGTGTTTTTGATACTTCTGATTCCAAGCCCTCCCCTTTTCTTGGGTTTACACACCACCTCCCAATCCACAAGGCTTAACCTCTTGTTCTCTTCCACACCGGACCAAAGAAACCTCTTCTAAATTTTTTCAATCAAGTCAGCAAATTTTTGAGGGATTTTAAAGAGGCTAAGAGCATAGACTGTAAGATTTTGAAGAGTGGATTTCAGAATTTGAACTTTACCAGCTTGGCTAAGGGTAGCACCTTTCCATCCAGCCAACTTATTATGAAATCGATCAATAATTCCATTCCAGAAAGCCTCATCTGGTTTAAGGCATAGAGGGAGACCTAAATAAGTAGATGGAAGATTCCCTATATTACATCCCAAAATAGGAGATCTTCCTTTGTCTTTCTTTAGGGGTGTTGCAAAAAAATAAAGAACTCTTCTCCCAGTTAATAGATTAACTTGAAGCTTTAGTGTAATTGTTCAATGCCTTTTTCATGTTCCTGGCTTCCAAAACAGAGGCCTCTCCCATCATTATTGTATCATCCACAAATTGCTCATGAGAGCATTTATGTTGAGCCAAAGAAGGTTGGAGACCAGAGATCTGACTAGTTAAAACCATGCTTTCTATGGATCTCCCAAGACTTTCTGCCATTATAGCAAAGAGCATAGGGGAGATGGGGTCACCTTGTCTAAGGCCTCTAGAGGGATGGAAGAATATGGAGGATCCTCCATTAACCAACATCGAGGAAGACACCACTGTGACCAATTGCATTATCATTCTTATCACATCTTTATCAAATCCAAAGGAACTAAGAATTTTAGACAGGAAAGACCAGTCCACTCTGTCATAAGCTTTAGACAAATCCAATTTCATCAAAAAACCCTATTTTTTAGAGGCTTGAAGGGAATGAATATTCTCATGCACTACCATAATAGAATCAAGAATTTGTCTACCTGGGAAAAACCCATTCAGTTGAGGTGATATAAGATTTGGCAGTAATCTCAAGATTCTTGACGTCATTACCTTCGAGATGATTTTATAAAGAGAATTGCATAGGCTTATGGGTCAAAAACCATCAACCGTATCTGCTCCATGTTTTTTAGGGATAAGAGAGATAAACATTGAGTTGATTTCTTTGAGAATAGATTTAGTACCATAGAATTCTTTAACCGTAGAGCAGACATTTTTCCCAACAATGCTCCAAAACTGCTAGAAGAAGAACATCTGAAACCCGTTTGGGCCAAGAGATTTCTCTCCTTCAAAGGAAAGGAAAACCTTCTTGATTTTAGTCTTTGAAGGAATAGCTCTTAAGAGGGAGTTAGCATCAGAATCCAGAATGTGTGGAATAGAAGTTAGAAGATTCCTCTGCTCAACCATGTCAATGCTTTGATCTTTAGAAAGTAAAGATGCAAAATAGCTCACCATTTCTTCCCTTATTTCTTCATCTTTAGATATTTTACCATTTCTTGTGGATAAAGAATGGATTCTATTTATAGCCTTATGTTTAAGAGCAGTGAAGTGAAAAAATCTTGTATTCTTATCTCCTGCTTTAAGCCAGAGGGATCTAGATCTCTGTCTCCAAAATGTTTCTTCTTTAGCTATGATATTATGAAGTTCAGCAAGGGTAATATTCTCTTGACTTCTCAGAATTTAAGTTAACTCATTCCTTTAGATTTCCTCCTGGATTTCATTCAGTTTCGTTTGGGATTTCATTTTTGCTTTAAAGATATTACCATATATGTGCTTATTCCAGCTTTTAACATTAGTTTTAACGTTAGCCAATTTCTTGACCACTTTGAACATTGCAGTTCCTTCCACCTTAATACTCCACCACTCCCTAATTTTATTTTCCAAATCAAGATGGTCTAGCCACATCTTCTCAAATCTAAAAGGAACATTTATTTTTCCAACAAACGGAGATATGTTGAGGGAGATAGGGAAATGATCTGATCTAATTCTTGTGAGGGAAGAAAGAGCACAAGAGAACTTGGTATACCATTATGGATTTATCAGAGCCCTATCCAGCTTAACTTGTATCAGGTCCTCTCCTACCCTAGAGTTAGACCAGGTGTAGTTTATCCCTTCTAGATCAACATCCATCAGCCCTTTGTTGGTAATGAAATTCATAAAGTCAACTCTACTTTCCACTTGGGAAAGATTACCACCTTTTTTATCTTCCTGCTTAAGAGGGGTATTGAAGTCTCCCATGATGATAAAATTGTTATCTCTTCTTCCTTCCATCCGCTCATGCAGATTCTTCCATAATTTGATTCTTCTTGTCTTAGTATTTGGGGCATACACATTGATTAAAGTCCAATAAAAATTATCCTTTAAGCTCCTTAGAGAAACAACAATGAAGTTCCTATCTTCTCTAAGGATCTTACAATCATAACAAGACTGGTTCCAGAAGATAGCCAGACCTCCTGAGGCCCCTTCCGAACTGCTACCAATGCATTTGCCATTTTTAACCAGCTTCATATTTTCAATCTTTTGTTTTCTCATTTTAGTTTCTTGAATCAAAAGAATATCAGGTTTAGATTCTCTAACTAGATTCCTAACTACATCTTGCTTATGAGGACTATTGAGTCCTTGAATATTCCATGAGATAATCTTCATTTAAGGATTGGGGTACAAACCTGATGGATAGTAAGCTATTTTCCATCAACAATGTTTTTTTTAGCTTCCTCCTCCCTTTGGGTTTTTTTTGACCTTCTTCCTTTTTCTTTTGGAGTTCCAATAACTGCTTTCTGTTGTCTAGTTAGAACTCCTGGTTTTTGGCATCCTGCCTTCTTGTTTGATTTCCCCATAGATGAGCTCTCAACTTTCTTTCCAGAACTTAAGTTTGGTTCAAAGGTAATGTGCTTTCCCTTAGGGAATTTAGGGCTTTTCTTATTTGATCCCTTCTTTGAACCAACATTTGACCACAACTTGTCCTCTGCATCTTCCTCCTCCTTCTATTTCTCATTCTGGTGTGATATCACTGGAGAGTCAACTTTACTTTCCCTGATTAGGTCATTTGATTTCTTCTGATTTACTTCTGAGAAGTGATTATCCTTTACTGCCATCTCCTTCTCTAGTTCCTGATGCCTCTCTGTTTCTTCTCCTTTTTCCAATGTTTCTTTGTCTTCTTTTCCTTTATCATTTTGTTTTGTTTCAACAGTTTTAGTGCTTTCCCCTCTTTCTTTTGTTATTGGAGAGGCATGGGTAGCTAGCTTATCATTTTCTTGGGTGTCTTCATCATTTTTCTTCTGCTGGGAGGAATCAACCTTTCCTTCCAACATGAACAGGGTTTCCAACGTTTCCTCTATTTTTCTTTTCCACTCCATTCTCTGTCCTTTGGTTTACTCCTGATTCTTCTTTTTTTCCTTTTAGGTTTTATGAGGGCAGTGTTTCTCCCAATGGCCCGATTTCTTACAAGTGAAATGGGCAAAAGGCATCGATTCATATTCTATCTCTTGAATCCATGTCCCCAGTTTCAACTTCAGAGATATCACCTGAGGAAGGTCAGCATTCTGTTGAATGTTAACACATATTATAGCATATACTTGTCTAGTTCTGGCTTCAGTCATTGGATCAATAGATAGAAGCTCCCCAAAAGAGCCAGCAATGGCTATTAAGATATCTTCATGCCAGTATTCCAATGGACTTCTAGGAAGATGGATCCAGACCGGCGCCGCCGTGAAAAAACTTTTATTATAATCTAGACTCGTTGTCCACTTTTGTAGTGACAAAGAGGATTTACCCATCATCCAGGGTCCCCCACACAAAACTTTTGAGAGATCTTCCCCACTTGAAAACGCAAAGGAGAAGAAACCTTTCGGCATTTCCGCTACACCGACTTGACCAGCCTCCATTTTTTATCCACAAAAGATCTGACTAGATCAATGTTTGGTCTTGGGCCCAAAAATTTTCCTACCAGTGTTGATGCCATGATAGAAACCGTATGTTCAACTAATTGATCTGGTATCTTAATACCAATCTCGCCTTTCAATGGGTCTGATAAAATGTCCACTTTGGGGAGGATAGACTTACCCGATGGTTTTATGCCAAAGAGGCCCGCCCACTTGCCTTTCCCCAAATTCACGGAGAGATCATGTGACTTTTCTTGGGATAAATCTCTCCCTTCCTTCGAGTTTTTTGAATTTTTCGCCTCTGGTCCCATATCTGACCCATTGTCCCCATTGGACAGAAGCACTTTTGATTCTCCTATCTTTTCCACTGATTTGATAGCATTCTCTTCTCCTTCCTTCAAAGATCCCACAGTAGAATCCTTAGCTTCCAGCTTCCCTCCAGAATCAGAATTCAAAATTTGAATTCCCTCCTCCTCTCTCTCCTCCTCCTCCTTCCCTCTCGCGTTCCATGTTATTTTTCATGTGTTATGTGTGTATGATTCATTTCTTTATTGTTTTGTATCTGACATAGTTAACACTGGGTTGATCGGTATACTCTGCTTATTTACTGAGTTTTGGTAAATAGTTATACTGCTTATCGGTAA
>MU228540.1:1353026-1379215 GCA_018584345.1 Thuja plicata
AGTTTAGGGTAAAAACATTTCTCCCCATACCCTAATTTTGGATTAGGGTTTGGGGAGAGAGAGAGAGAGATAGATAGAGAGAGAGAGAGAGAGAGAGAGAGAGAGAGAGAGAGAGCATACTAATTTTCCTATACGTCATATGTATGGAAATAATGAGTAGCTATTTTATACCTTACTTGATTCAAATGGATGGTAGAAAAATGTTGATGACTAAAGATGATCGTAGGTTAATCATGTGTTATATCATCTCAAGATCTTTTTCTACGCTTTTTGAATGTAGTCAATCAGACTTCGTATGTGGAAGTTATGGCTTCTAGAGTAGAGCCTATTTTACTTTCTTCATAACCCGATCGTGTTATGGAGAATAAAATGCATAATTTTTAATTCTTCAAAACCCGATCGGGTTTTGAAGAAGTGAAAATTTTGCATTTTATTCTCCAGAACCCGATCAGGTTATGTAGGAGTTGAAAAAGTACTTTTTGCTTTTCAGAACCCAGTCGGGTTATTTGAAATTTTGAAACCCGATAGGGTTCTGAGACGGATTGAGTTTTTTTATAATATTTTATAGGATTGGTTACCAAGCCTAGAAAAATTTCAAATTTTCAATAACCCGATCGGGCTATATGAAATTTGAATTTTTTTTAAAGATGTGTCCACTTTTTTGACTCACAACTTGGTGCACATACCCAAATAGGAGTACAAGAAAGATACCATTTGAGATAGTTACTAGATTTAATCCTAACAAAGTATCAAAATTGAGGGATATTAGTCATGAGAACAAGAGGAATGTTGAAGATGAAGAATTTTCACAACACATGAATGAACTACACATTCAGGTGAAACAATATTTGAAGAAGATGAATCTAACATATGAGGAGAGAGCAGATAAGAAAAGGATACATAAGGAATTTGAAGTTGAGGATGAATTAATGTTATATTTGAATAAGGGGAGATTTCTTGTTGGATCATATAATAAGCTAAAGATGAGGAAGTTTGAACCATGTAAGACCTTGAGAAAATTTGATTAAGGGAATGCATATGAAGTGGACTTACCAACGGACATGGACATTTCACCTATATTCAATGTTACATACTTGTATGAGTACCATGGATCAAATTTTTATGAGGATAATGGATCAGAAGTTGAACAACAGTATCCTAAGAAAAAGATGGATGGGATAGCAAAGATTTTGGATAGTAGAATTGGCAGAAGTACAAGAGGTAAGATGTATAGAGAGTATCTTGTCAAATGGAAGGACAACTAGTGGAATATTCATGGATTTCTTAGGCTGAGGTTGACCATCTTGGCTTTCCTTTAGCCCTAGCAAAGTGAGACGCTCGCTCTTCAAATAACCCTGGGTGTCTGATGGAGGAGCATCTTGGGATCTTGGCAATCTTTCATCAACCAAAAACATTTATTTCCTGCTTTCCTGTTTGATGAGTCTCTGAGTTTCTTTCTGTGTTCGTTCATTTTGGATCTTTTACATTTGCAATCCTTACAACATTTTTCGTGGTATCGTATTGAACTTTCTCCTAGGTTTGCGCTTCATTTAGTTACTTTGTGCATGAGATCTTGTAGATTCTTGGTAGGGTTGTATTGTTCTTCATGGTTTCCAGCCAGTTTGTATTTTCTAATCTCGCGAAGGGATTTCCTGGTTGATGAAGCTTAACTATTCATTTCTCGATGATGTTACATTTGTGCCCAACCTACTTGAAGGATCATGTTTCATATTTCTTTCATTGGAAGTAGATCCTGATGATTTGGGTCCTAACGTATTATTTGTAATACATTTTCTCTCTCATTGGGGAAACGCAATCTTTCTAGGCCAACCTGATGCTTGTGATGGCTTTATAAGGTTATGAAATTATTCCTAAAGGGGCATCTCTCATAAGATTATCTTGTTGTAGCTGAATACTAAGGATTTTTTAAGGATTTTTTTATTGTAATCAGGTATGTATGCCTGACATGTATGAATGCATGTTGTTGATCCTTTGTATATGTTTTTTTTGGTGATAATAAAGAAGACTGATCTTGCATATCTCTTTGTTGTTACTTGTTTTTTACATTGTGTGACTCGTACTACAAGGATTCAACAGATCTCTTTGAGTTCCCTCCATCCTTGACTGCACTAATATGTGACAATTGTCTATGTACATCTAGTAAAACATGTATGCCTTTGTGTAATCTATGAAATTATAGAGTGTTCACGATTCCCTCTTTGACGCTTAAAGCCTTTTATCTGCATGCATCATCACTACATGATCCATAATTATGATGCACATGAAGAGATTTGTGAATGTTCCTTTATTTTGTATGGTTTATTTTATATTTGGATGCTTGCCCATAATGATTTAACCTCTAATTCAAGTAACGAGATAAGAAAGGTTGTGAAATGTGGACCTAATTTTCTACTTTAAATATGCAAATATAAAAAGAAAATAGTCAGGAAAGAACCACTTTTTTTTTTCTTTCCAAGAATATTCTAGTTGAAGAGAATTTATCAATTATGTTTTAAGTCCTTGGTACAAATATGTTCTCATTACCCATTGACTTAGAGTCATGGATTGTAGGAGTTCCTCAAGGAATATTTTGTACAATTATATACAGCTTACTATAGGATAGAGAAACTGTTAATTTTTTATATAATGATAGATATTACTTTGAACAAAATCATACTCTAAGTTGTTAGCTAGGCTGAAATAAGGTATTGAAGTGTTAATAAGTGACTCAAAACTTAAATGTAACAAGTTTCTAATCTAATGAAAAAAATTTAATATTAGGAATAGAAGAAGTTGATTTATAAGTATTTGGAGATGCATTCTACATAATTATATGCAATTATTATCTATCACAATAACACATAATTATATACAGTTCTTATCCATCACAATAACTCAACCTTCATTCTTATATTTAACTCTGATGAAGGGTTATTTAGAAAGATAATATTGTGTCTTTTTCATAAGTAGGCAACCTGCAGTTTTACACTATATATATTAATGATAAAATAAGAAAGAAATATAAATCAACCACTCAAGAAAATATTGGTCCCTAACTTATATAAATAAATATTTATAAATAAAAAATGCATGCACATAGTCTCTTTAGGAGATGGATGGATTAAAGATATTATCCTAAACGAATATTAAGTGAAATATATTGAATTTCATATTACAAAGAATATCACAAGAAATTCATGTTAAATTGGGACTTCAATTTTGTAGACATTGAAACTACAAAATAAAGTGTCTGAAAAAAAAATCATAAGAATTTTTAACAAATATAAACTATGAATTATAATAGTATTATAATGAGAATGTTATATGAAATGAATTGACATTTTGTAAGAGGACGTTTAACAAACAAAATCTAAAGAATGTTGCAAATAATAATTGAATGAAATATAAAAATATAAAAAAACAATGTCATCAATTTAAGGAATATTTGAAGATCGCCTCAAATTACACCTTTTGAATAAATTAGACAAATTTGTATCAATGTCCAAATTCAGCAACTTCGAAATTAGTTGAATTGATTAAAAATTGACCATTATAACACCAAATCTATTGACTAAAATAAACTATCAAAATAAATCTAAATATTTTGTGCTTAAATATACTAAAACAATATTAGAATAAATTAAAGGAAAAAAAAACTTAAATGTAAACTTACTACAAAGATGAACTCACAATAATCACAATAATAAATCTAAAGAGTAGATATAATTGATTATTATAATCAATTCATTACTCTACTATTGATTATCATGGCCTCTTCATTACTCAACATGTGAACCATAAATAAAAAAACAATTTAATTATTATAACCTCTCCATTACTCTTTTCATATAAGAACAATAGACTTGGTTCCATGCCACGAGAGACAAGATCATTGGCTTCCATGCCACGAACAATGGAGAATTGATCAACCACACGAGCATATATAATAAGAGAAAAGTTTCAGTAGATTTCTAAACTAGAAAGAAAACGGCAACGTGAAAGCAAGGTGTTTATATAAACAATTAAAATAGAAAGACTGCTGCAAAATATAGGCGGCTAAAACGATGGAATGATCTTAGATTACTTGTTTTCAGGGGAAGAAATGATTCTTCTGCAGTTCACGTTGAATTTCTTTGTCTTAATGTACGTATCATTCCCTAACATAATTGTCCGTGCACGCATTTTGGCCGCCGAAAGAAATCTTTATAAACCACCTTGAATCATATTACAATATAATAGTAAGAGATACCCACTTTCAATAAACACTGATTCCTATAATCTCACAAGACAGATTAGATTCAAACAGCCTGCAAGTTGAAAAGATTGGGAAAGAAGATGAATGAAGAAAAGAAAAGAAGCCCAGATAAATTCTTGATCATAAAGCCAGCAAAGAAATGATATATTATTTCAAAACAAATGTTTGAAGCACAGTAATAATACTATAGTAGTGATAAAGATTTCATGTGAATGACGTCAGTAATGATTGCCTACAACACAAAACTCTAAGTTATATTCTGGCTAATTATGCACGCACCATGTTGCATAATACAGCCTTCTTAAAGCCAAATTCTCTGCAAGTGGAATACTCCTTCAGATCACACTATTTTCAATGTTAAGTAGCATAATACAATCATGCTTTTCACGTACTGAGCAGTGGGCAAAATTATGCCAGACTTCTACAAGCACTAAAAGCTGAGGCTTTTGTTATTACAGAGAATAGAAATGTAATATCATATTGTTAAATCTTGATATTTTTTTTCGCCTGGATCTGAGCCAGGTGATCTTTACTCAAATACAAGGAATATAAAACAATAATGATTATAGAGCAGTGCCCACAAGGGCAATATAATCATGGCTTGCATGAAGATACTAAAAAAATTACAGTATGATAATGATATATATTCTGTTAGACAGCTTCTTTTTGATAAAGAAGCCTGTAAAGTGAAGCAACTCTGTGTAGGGTTCTTCTGAAAGTGAAAATACAGGTATAAGCAGTTGCTCAGTACTCCTTTTTAGTTATAAAATGGGGGCTTGGATTTGTACAACACGTGCAAGAGAGATGAGATGAGAGGTTGGATTTTGTGTGAGTGATCATGAGACAAAATTATTATTATAGCAAACTTGTATGGAACTGAATGAAGTAGGGTCTCTAAGAATAAACGTAGATAGTAGATACCTCCTACATTAATCTTCTGTCCACGGGTCCAGTGTTGTCAGAATCTGTCCAAAATGGGTACTTTAGCCATTCTGTTTCCTGATTGGTTGACAAAGGCTCCTGCAACACGTCAACAAAGCAATAATTTTTAACGTTAGCATTTAAAATTAGTCTTAAGGACCTGAATTTGATAATCATAATTTGCCTAAGCATTCCAAAATAAGCTTTCTCCGTGAAAATTTGATCACCCACTACCCTAAAACTGCAATCTTGGGCACCAATTCAACAAGTTTTATTTCGTTAGCATTAATGAATAATGATATAATCATGATTTGCCCAAGCATTCCAAATTAAGTTTTTTGGATGAAGATTTGATCACCCACTAACTTAAAACTGTAATCTTGGGTACCAATGCAACAAGTTCTATTTCGGTAATATTAAAGATTATAGTCTAAGGAATTGAATTTGATAATCATGATTTTCCCAAGCATTCCAAATTAAGTTTCTTTCATGAAAATTTGATCACCCACTACCTTAAAACTGCAATCTTGAGTACCAATGATTGATGTGTGTACTACCCAAGATTGCAGTTTAGATGGAGCTTTAATGGAGTTCTGATTAGGCTGTACCTCTTTTATTTCAGTGGACGTATCCATGAAGATGTCTTCCAGTGAATTGATCTTGTGTGGAGATGCTGCATTGTTGTTAATAATCCTGTGCCTTTGGGCCTGATCTTCAAGCGTCAAACCCAGTTCAGCTGCTAGATCCTCCAGGTTCTGGCTGCCGTAAGATACAAAATTTGTACCAGAAAGAGCCCCCACTTGTTGTAGTGTCTCATGACAGCGGAGTAGTCTTGTCATGTAATTTTCATCCAAATCTGGATGATGATGGCCATGGTTGTGCTGTTGAGAGTCCTGATCTGAGGTGACCCAATTCTCTCTATCAGTGTTATTGTCAGTGTGCATTTCTGACTGGTTTGGAGATTTCAGTGTGTTGTCTTTATTGGTGGTATTCAGAGCACCAGAATACTGATGAGTGCCTTGAGAGTTAATTTCAGAGCCCTTGTTCTCCCTACTACTGTTGATTCCCTGCCAAATGCAACTATCATGTAAAAATTAGATAATTAGTTAAGATTTAGGGCTAAATTGAATACCCACATAAGGAAAAATGAGAATTATAGGCAGGAATGAATGAAGTTTAGAGTCACATACTTGATCACTGCTTTCTCTAGAAGGAACAAGTGATAAGCTATAGCTTGCTTTAATTTGTTGCTGCTCCAAGGAATAGAACTGCTTTTCAGATGTTTCAGTAGCACAGATTTTAGCAGTATCTTCAGTAACAGTGGGGCTCTTGGGATTCTCAGCTATGTCAACACTAGATGGCTTAGCAGAAGCAGAAGCAGAAGCAGATGCATCCCCACTATCTGAGGCCTTTTCCCAACTGCATTGTCTTGGCTGTGTCTGATAGAAGACCTTGGATACAACTAACTCCCCTTCCTTTTCTTCTTCTTGACAACCCAAATGGTACTGGTGCATGACCCAGTTTGTTTTCTCTGGTTTCCTATGCTTGCCAAAGTTGGTATACAGCACCAGGATTTTCTTGCAGCCTTTCTGTCTGCCATGAATCATCACAGGCCTTGTCTTCCCAGTCTTATGCCATCTTGTTTCTCCACCTTGTTCATCACAGTCTGTCTGAATTTTCCTCCTTTTCCTGGTGCCTGTTGTATAAGCCTTGGATGGCCTATGGAAGAAATGCCTTATAAGACCGTCTCTAGATATTCCTGCATGAGTTGTTTTCATTCAATACTCTGACACATAATAAATAAATGAAAACTTGAAACAATCTTATTCTAAGGAAATTCTCAGAAATAAATGTAATCAGTCGTTATTCAATGACATACATGAAAGTGGTCGACAAATACATAATGCCAGACTTATCAATTGTCTTTATAGAATTTGTTTCAATAATGAAATCACTTGAATACAAAGAATAAGACCCGCCATTGTGCTCATCTCAATATAGTAATAATAAATTTATGGAGCAAATAGAGACCCACAATGTACATTCAACTATAACAGACACAAACTGTATTTTATACCTGGCAGTTTTTCTGGATGGGTGTAGCAGATCCCATCTTCTCCTTCAATTGTTGGAATAAACTCGTCAATCCGAGGATGAGGAGTGCAATTATCAATGTCAACCTTCCCTTGAAGATGCTCTATCAGTTCCTGATCTGTGGGGTCAAATTTCACACCAGAAGGCAATCCTGGCCAATCCTGAATACCCTGCTGCAACAAATGCCAAAACATAAGCAATATATCTCATGAAAAGCCCTAAAAATGGCAACTTTGATAAGAATATGATCCTGTCAAGTCAAGTTCTTGGTGGGTTTTTCACAAATTATGCACACAATCAAGAATTTACCATACCTTTTCTCTTTCAATCTGATACCCACAAGCAGGACATCTTCTGATTTTATTATAACACTGATGTTCTTCGAACTTGGCGTCGATCAAATCAGAACTGGTGACAGGATTTCTGACCTTTCCGTCGACAAACCATTTCATACTGTCACTCATCCCCAGCCAAGAAACCATAACAACTACTCGCCCCTAATTTAATGCTCACATATACGCCGACTGAATAAAAAAGCCAAAAATACGTACAGTCGACGCAATACAGTGCCCAGGACTATATAATTGGTGCACAATTATAGCTGGGCATCAGATATAACTGCACTGCAGCACTTGCAACACAGTCTCAGAGATTACGTCCAATTCTGCCAAAAAGTGGAAAGGGAAAAAAACACTGGGGATATTGATATTGATAATATCCTTTCTTCATACAAACAGGAATGTTATAAAGTCGATTGCTTGAGCATAATGTAAAGAAAAGCGTATGGAGGGCATATTAAGATTAGATCTCTGTGTACAAGGTGACCTCACAAAAAGTGAATCTATTAAATCAAAGCAAAAATTAAAAAACTTCTGACATCTGCCACTTTAGCTCTTCTCTCTGCCTGCTTATAATCATCACCGTCATCAGAATATCAATTTACCAAGCAACCCAACTAAATCTTTGAACTCAAACAGACAAAACTAGACACCACTAATTTAGTAATCCATGGAAACTGAGCACCATTTTTTTGCTCCAAAAGCATGCCAAGAAATTCCCCCAAAAAGCAGAATAAAGCCCAAATTATATCTGTATTCCAAAGCCCATCACCACATGGGTTCTCAATAAAGCAAAGCAGGGGGGGTGCCCCATTCTTTCACACCCTCATAGAAAAAAAAAACCCCTAATAAAGATGGAGACTCAAAACCAGTACTACTACTGCAGATACTAAAGCTAAAAACTATTATTCCAATCCTACAGCTGCAAAGTGGAAGCAAAATCTCTGAATTTTTTTAGGGATTTCTCCATTGTTACTTCGATGCAACCGAGAAAAGCATACTTAGAGACTGCTTATCAGAAGAGATAGATTGTAGCTACAATGAGGAAAATAAGAGTTGCCGTGTGATCCAAGTAAACTAAAAAGGCCAAAAAAAAACATTAAAGGTAGAAAATCAAATGCCGTTCATACATACATGAGCCTCAAATCATGGAAAAAATTAGAGTTTTGTATTAAACAAAATGTGGGTCCCTGAGAAAGGGAATGACACTTGCAGGTGGGGCCTTAAAGCTTCTTCTTGGCCAAGCTTTAGCCATCCATTCTAATAGAGGAGTGTTATGTGGGCAAGCTAGATAGCAATTCATTCATTTGTGTATGACATCTCAACTCCAAGTATTTGTGGGTAGGTTAAAATGGAGGTTCCTAGGTCGTGAAATATAGGGTACAGAGTATCTTCCAAGACACTCTTTAACTTAAGCTAGATTATCATTTTCCTTGTCTGGCTTAGAATTTCTGGGATAATGGGTTGCTTGCTTCATAAACTCCATATTATCGTGCTTGGTTTGCTTTTCAATCCAAAGATCAAACTTCACTTTATCTGTGTGACAAGACATTAGGTTTGATTAGAGTCATTGCTTGAGCAAATAAGTCAATAGCTATGACATGAACCAACTGCAAAGTTAAATTTCAAAGGTTATCATTCCAATGAAAATCATCCTTTATAATACGCAAGTACTTCCAATCATGTGATTACTTAAGTGTCATCAATGCTTCAACTATAGATTAAATAATAATTCTTACAAGATTACGTTCAGCAAAGTCATAGGCCTAATATATACTTTGCCTAGACTGGATCCCATTGAGCTTGTGCGAACGGTTCTCATGCACTCCAAGCTCTGAGGAATTAATCTACGCCTCACTCTCTGGGTTTCTAGACTGGATCCCATTGCTTTTGTACGAACTGTTCAAATGCAGTCCAAGGTCTCGGGAATGAATCTGTACCTTACGCTGTTGGCTTCTTTGCGCTCCTTTAGTGAATGCCATTTAAAAATGTGTTTTTTCGATTCTTCACCTGCAAGAAATTCGGAAGGTAATCTAAACAACATTACTTCTTCCATGCTAATATTGACATCTCGTCTTTCTATGCAAGATGTAGACCACGCTGCTAAACATCAAGAACTTTCCTTATTTATTATGCTAATAGCGTTTCATCCTACCCATTAACATGATATTAATTAATAATAACTTTTACAAGGTAACTTAAAAATTGCTCATTCCTTATAGGGACAAGAGGGACAAAGAGTTAACTTTTAAATATCTTTATCAATTTGGTGTGGGGTAATATCAATATGATATGTTATTTCATATAATTAAAAATATTTTCTTTTATTTTTTTAAGCAAAGGTAAATGCTTTTGATCTAGACTTACGAATTCACTAGGTCCCATATGAATCAATGAGGTCACAAATGAAGGACCTCCTGATTTAAACATTCAATAATACCACCCAAATAGAATTTGAACTTTAATGACACGAACAACAACACAACTTAATCATCACACCATACCACTATCAACATATATCAGCAAGAGCGATGAGGGGAAACAGGACATGTGTGCGATTTTCAAAATCTTCTCCTGAGAAGGAGGATTCATAGGCTGATGACGACCCTGGTGGAAGTGTTTGGGTGGCGTGGACCTTCTCTTTCTCCTCTGGTGACTTTCAGTTTGAGGCTTTTGTGTCTGATTGTGTGGATGGGGCTTGTGTTTTTACTCCCCCGCTTGCAGCTGCGGATGTCGCGCTACTCCTGCGCTTGGTGCGGGGTGTTTGGTTTGGAAGTCCTCCCTTGATGTGTGTTGTGGCTGAGGGAGATCAAGTGTATAAAAGGGTTGTTGTGGTTTTAAAGTTTCCATTTCGTTTTTGGAGCTCTTCCCCTTGCTTATGGACTATGGTTTAGCGCTGGAGGATGTCTTGGGCTTGGTGGGTGGCATTCTTCCCCTGCTCTTTCTCATTCTCCCTTCGTTTGTGGTTGTCTTGCCTGATACTCAGGCCATGTTTGGCGGCAATGTTTTGATTGGTACCCATGCCCGTGAGTTGGGCGCTTTTACTGTGACTGCCGCCTGTTCTACTGGTTTAAGGCTCGTCTTGACCTCCTGCTATCTTGCTCTTGTGACTAGAGGACTCCCTTTACGTTGGCTGCGAATTGCGTTGGGAAGGTTGTGGATGTGTGTTGTTCCCTGTTTGTGAGGGGCTTTGACCGGCTGCATGGTGTCCTCTAACGCATGGTGGATGGCGTTCGGCTTGCTATGCTTGTGGTTCTCATTCATAGGTTTGAGGCCCCATTTTTTTCTGCTCTGATTTCTTCAGCTGATGTGTGTATTGTGATGGTTGGAGTGGATCCTTTTGATGGCACAGTGGAGGCTGGTTTTGACCAGTTGGGTGAGGGATATTTGGGTGCCTTCTGCTGTGGGTTTAGAGCTTATTTTTAAGTAATTGTAGTCATGCAGATGTTGTTGGCAAGTGAGCAGTATATGGTTGTGTATATGTTGTCATTGTTGGCAATATATACCTTTGGTAAGATCGCTTGCAGTGAACATAAGTTTTGGATAATGAGCTAAGTGAAAAATGCTTAAGTGCAGAGACATTTCACAGTATACAGTTGGACTATTTTGGTTGGCGAGCACAGTATATGGCGAGTTATGTCATACGTGCTTAGATGAAGGTAGTATGGAGTGTTGTATGGATTCAGTTATGGTCGCTTATATTTTGGAGTTGAATGGAGAGAGTTACAACATGTTCTTGTCATGTGAAGATAGTATAGCAGTAAAACAGGGCAGATGAAAGGTCGCAATAATTAAGGGACTAACGTGTGGATTTCAGCAGTGGTATTTTGGATTTAGGTTGAGTCCTATCTTATCTTGTGGATGTGTGATCGCCTATTTCATATTTACTCTTTGGTTCTGTGTTGGACATGTTTGGTAATGCACTTGTGAGCCGACTGGACATATTATGAGATCGGGTATATAACTAGATATGTTTTTTGAGATGCGATGATGATGAAGATGTGTGTGAATGCATTATGATGTTAGAATAATGTAGAAGATATTGCGAGGTATAACTAGAACTACTTAGGCATAGAGGATGCTTGTATAGTTCATTTTTTGTGATACTACATTGGAAAAAGACAGTTTTGTATTGTAAGAGCAATGAGCTCATTGTATTACCCCTAACAAGGTCTGCATCCTTTAATAGGGATATTGTACTAAATGTAATATTTAACTCCTAAGAGGGCTAGGTCTCCTAACACAGACCTTATACTCTTAGTGCATAATTTGTGGGTACCATCCCCACTGGAATTTTTCCCTTAACAGGGTTTCCTCGTGAACAAATCATGGTGCTATGAGTTATTTACTTTATGCATATGTTCTCTTTATTTCAGTCATTGCATGGTTAAGTTTCAAGTTGCTCAAAATTGATTAAAAGAGCTACAACACTGATTCACCCCCGCCCCCCACCCCCCAGTGTTGCTTGATCCTATCAATTGGTATCAGAGATTGAGGCCCTTGCAGAGAAAGCCTAATAGCTACAGGGAGATTTAGATGGATTCAAGCAGCTTGGAAGAAAATCTTGAAGTAGTACTTGAAGACCTGGATAAGACTAATGTTGATAATGTGGAATTAAAGTTCAAATTGAGAAGAGTTGAAGATTACATCAAGAAGCTTAAAGAGCATCTTGAGCATTCAAGGAATAAAAGGCAAGAACTTGTAGGGAAGATAAGGGAACCCGAAAATGATTCATCGGATCTTATTGAACAACTTAGGCAAGAAAATAAAGCATTAAAACATGATTACATACTAGTACATTTGAGGCCAAATTCTGACGGCTATCTGTCGTATTTTCAACGCCTATCTGTCGATACTTTGACAGATGTAGCCATCGCGATTATTACGTTGGAATTGCAATGGAAGTGGTAACTGTCGATATTCTGACATAGCTATCTGTCAGACCTTACCACACTAATAGCTAGCTTATTATAGCATTTCATACGGTAGATCTATCAAAACGCCAACAGAACATGTCGACTATACGAAGGAGATCCTGTCAGAATGCCGACAGTTCTGAAGTAACTGTCCGACATGTAAACCCGTCGGACGTATAGCAAGGCCATCAAAAATAGCTATCGCAAATGTACACTAGCTGATGGTTTTATTGTCGGGATATCATCGGATATGCAGTGATTGTCCGAAAGGAAAACCTGTCAAATGGATAGCAATTCCATCTAAGCTTTCTGTGACATATAGGTGTTTGGCCCATCCTTATTATTTTAGAGGATCTGGAAGGAAAGGAATAGAATGAAATTTAATGGGAATGAGTCTATTGTTGAGCATGTTATTGGGCATATTTGGCTTTGCATCTATGAAGTGGTGAACTCAAAGATTTTTCTCAAGAGGATAGCATACACTAGTAGGTGGGATATACATATTCAGAACTCATGGCTGGATTTGAAAGTACCAAAGGGCATTGAGCCAAAACCCAAGGCCTGTAGGAAGGAGGCAGTATGGATGGCTCCTTCATTGGGATGGGTGAAGTTAAATATGGATGGAGCTATTAGGGGTAACTGAGGAGATGCGGGATTTGGATGTGTCATAATAGACCATGTTGGGGAAGTTGTTTGGGCTATGTATGGGTACATGGGAACTTGGACTCAAATAATGAAGATGAATTGGAGGTGTTGGAGAAGGGTGTTCATCTTTGCATCAATAAAGGTTTCAAGATGGTGAACATTGAGAGTGAATTGACATTTTGTATTAATACAGTGTGCAGGGGTCAAGTGTCCAACTGGAAACTCAAGAGGTGGATGTCGAGGATCAACCATTAGCTATCTCTTCTTTCGAATTCACTATTTCCCATGTATATAGGAATGAAGACATCTAGTAGCAAGCCTATAGGCTATTGTTGGAGTCTCAGAGAAGATTCCATAAGTAGTCATTAACATGGAAAAATTAGGATCATAGTTGAAGGTATTTTCACAGAAAGACAAATATAGGCTGGTTATAGAGGATAGAGAAGGGGTTCGTTGAATTTGGTGTTCATTATTTTTACATGCGAGGAGTGTCTGAATTTGATAGGATTCTTGTCATGGAAATTTGTGTTTGCAATGTTATTATTTGAGTACAGAGTACGAAACTTCATATTCTATCAATGATATAGATTCCAAAACGAAGAGGTATTATTGGACTTTGGTTGAACGCTGGTGTCTCAACATTTTTAATATTTGTGAGAGTTTTGGATGCAACATGAGATCATTAGGAGGATATCAGGATGCAGTACAGAGGAGACAAGGCATTGGGAGGGGAAGAACTAAATAGGGTCAACTTGAGTCCTATACTTCTCGTGTATTCACTATTTAATTAATATTTTTGATGAAGAGGCGATAGAAAGGGTTCCGATGAAGGTTTTGGCTATCATTTTTGGGGGAGGTTCTTATTTTTGAGTAGTGCGTACTTCTCCCTAGTAGCCTCCCCATCAGATCAACACATGACATTAAGAAGTTTTTATGGCCGAAAGGATTTCTCAAAGACATAATCGACAATACTTGACAAAAAGAATGTGTAAGGATCTCCCTATGCAATAGAAGGGAAAAAAATAAATTATGTGCCTCTGACTGGAGATGCCTGATCTCAAAATTTAATTATTTTGGAGCTCTCATGAACAGAAAAATTGCCTGCAATAATTCACAAAGCTGCAAATGAAAGGATATCCCTATATGCAAAATGTAAAATATAGTTAAAATACTAGACAAAAGGTAGGTGGAAGGATCTTCCTATGCAATAGAAGGGGAAAAATTAAAGTATGTGCCTTTGAGTTGAGATGCCTGATTTCAAAATTTAACCATTGATCTCAATGTTTGTTTCATAAAGTTGATAACCATCAAATCCGTTATACTGTTTTGCCTATAGTCATTTGGGTTCAACAAGCATTTGGTTGTTGCATCACTAATATATTACTATTTATGAAGAATATAGAATAGGTTCATCAACAAGAAGCATACCCAACTACAACTGACAAACCTAGTAATTTTTGTGCTTTACCTAGACCCCATAAGATTACAAGTGATATATTTTTCCAAGTCAGAATCTCCCTATTGCATCAAACTTGAATTTTGAAATGATTCAATGACAAATATTCAGTGGAACTTCATTCTCATTTCCATTAAATAACATCACAGTCTGCATTTGATATGATGTTGACCCTCATTTACATTACAGTTCAAAAAGTGGAGCATCTAAAGACACATTTTGACAGTCAAAATAATGCACAACATTCCCAAACTAATAAAAGGCTCATCAACTAATATGTAGCACACATTGGGATAAAAATGATCAATTCTTCACTAACACACTGTTTTTTTTTTAAACTTTGCAGAAATATGCCCCAAGTAAAATATAAAATATGCCTAGGAAGAAAAGACAACATTCTGTGATTTCTTGTTTGTAGGATTGGTAAGGCCTAGTGGACTGAAGGAGTTGAATTCTTAAGAGTATATGGGAAGTTAGAACAAATTCTAAGCCTTTGTAAGGTAAATAATCCATGTTGGATAGGTTGGAGAGTATGAAGCTAGGACCTATGAAGACTTAATGTTGTTGTCCCATGCAAGAATGGTATTGCATTGAGGGAACCCGGTAGATTGAGACAGTCAGCAAGTTTTAGAGTTTGTTTAAAGGAGTATAGTGATTGTGGGAATATCATCCAATTGTCAAAGAGAGTAGGCCAACTACACTTGTGTTGTGTGCACTCTGCACTAGAAAGACAACCATGTCAAAATAGAGGGGTTATTTGATTCCTTGTATGTTCTCTATCTTTATTACAAACAACTTATAATAAGTTTAGAAAAAATTGAGTAAATGATACAACAAGCTTAAAAGAAAAAAATTATAGTTATATGTATGATATTTCTTTAGTCGATAATAATTCAAATAATGAGTCAGAAATCTAACACCCGCTAAGAAATTGGGAAAAAAAAGTTTCAAATACTTTGGATTGTGGATTAGAATTTATAACACCCATTAATAAATTGGAGATAAAAATTTAGTAATGTGACAAAATTCCAACACCAGCTAAGAAATTGAGCAAATAAAAGTTTCAAAAACTATAACAACTCAGATCAAGAATCATAATTTCTTACACTCAATAAGAAGTTGGACACGTTCTTCCTCTGATCACCCTGAAGCTGAATAAGATTCCCAAAATATTTATCCTGCACAATGGTGAATACAAATACATAGCTGTGACTACCATACTCAAAGAGTTTCCCTTGGCTGGAGAAAATGATGAGACCCACTTTTGACTTGCACAACAATGAAAGTTCATGCGCCTTATTTATCAGCACACTTCACCTCTTTGAGAATGTCACCTGCCGATTTGTTCGGTTCTCGATTCTCTTTATTTCTATCTTGCTCTACCCCATCAAGCTGAAAATAACAAAAATCCAACAAATCAGTTAGCTAAAAAATCTTGTATGTGTGATACTAGGTAATTTGTCATAATTATTTTGCAAGATTCTCTACACTTTTTTCTTCAACTCCTCATTTCACTTCTCTATTTGTAGAGGATGAGCTCTTGACAATTAAACTAAAAAACTACTACACAACTTCAATCCACTAACATGCACACTTTTCCTTATGACAATTAAACTAAGGTTAAAAATAGAGAGTACAACAGACCAAAAACACCTAGAATCGGCTAACTCACAACTCAGATATATGTGTGGGCCATTATTCTTACCGATTAAAAAATGAGACACATTAAAGTCTTTACTTCATACAAAGATTAATATGGATGTATGCTCTGCAGATTTCCACTGCATGCCTCCTACGAGTGGTAATGTCAGTTGAGATAATTTAAAGAAAAACCAACAAAATCCCAAAATTGTTGACAGTCACCCCAAAGAGAAGTCACTTCTAATAATAGAGATTTCATAAGTTATATTCAATAAGAAGAATTTATGCACATATTCTCTTGAATGGGTTTAACTAATTTTATTGTCATCTTATATATGATATTTTAAGCTCCTTGAAGTTTTGTGGCTTTGTACATGTTAAAACATTGGTACAAAAGGAATGTATGACTCTAATATGTCTTTTCTTCAGATGATTTAGATCCCTTTAGAAAAAAAATTCTCGCTTTTAACTATGCAATAAATTATTCTTTGCAAGATGTTTCTAGCAATGCAATGGGAATGTGTTGGAAGACAATGCACGTAAATTGGCAAAGCTCAAAGAAGTCTTGGAAATTACCTTGTTGATCACTAATTCATAGGTTACCTTCTACTAGGTAAAAAAACTACAATAAGGTTTTTATATGTATAAAGGTACAATTCATTACACTTGTACATATTGTAAAGGATAAAATGATGTAAAGAGGTAATGGGAATAAGAGACTTGCACATCTAGATAATACCCCTTTACATGTAAAAAGTTTGGGGAAGGTAAGATTCTCCTCTTAGCCCCAAATTCACAAAGGAAAGATCCAAATTGATCAACCAAAATAAAATGGTCAATGCACAAATGAATCAATCGATTAGAAATAAGAAGAAAGAGGAAAACCTTAGGGTATGTGCAAGATCACAAGGGGCCAAACTATGCCCTTAAGTGGCAATGAAAAATCAGCAAATCAGGGTTAGTCAACTTGACGTGAGAATTTGAACTAGCTATCAACCTAATATCAAAAAGTTGTAAGAATAGAATCTGTAGGAAATTGAATGTAGTTTCTAAACTACTAGGCCTTTTCTGAAAAAATATGATTGGAGAAAAGTATAGATTTTAATGTAATAGTAAGAAAATTTCAGGAAAAAAATATGAAGTAGGTGTATGTCTGACCACCTTAATGATAATAAAATGATAATATTTTTTTATAAGATTTTATATATAAGTAGTAGACTCATGCCCAGATGTGACACATATTTTTTTGTAATTTTATTCCAAAAAAATAATTAATTATGAATTTTATTCTACAACATTTTCAGAATAAAAAAACTCCTGTGTCTGACCACCTTAACTCATTGAAAACTTTACAAAATTTAAAAACATAATTTCCCTTATAGTAGGCCAAGCATAGAATGTGACGCATTTTTTAGATTTCAAAAATGTTATACCATTTGAAATTTATAGTCGTTTTTCAATCAGTATATAAATCAACACTTTAGAGGTAACTCAATTAGAAAATAACTAATAATTACTTGCCTAATTCAAAATTTGACAGCAATTATATCGATAGAAAGCTGATAATCTCCTTAAGATACCCTTTTCGTTTCATCAAATTTGGGTGAAAAAAAAGTCGTCAGCTACATGGTCAAAGTTTGGAACTCAGAGAAACATAGGAAAAGCACATTTTTGTGACATTTGTAGAGTTGACCATGTTGGTTTGGTGTACAATGCAATACTGAGCCTAATTGGGTACCCAAAAAGACCAGCAAAATTTTGATTTTTAAAATTTCCTTCCCCTTTCTCCCTCTTAATTTTTTCCAACCTCTTTCTCCGGCCTCCCATTTCTCCATCCTTCATATGATATATTATATGTCAAAAATTATATATTAGATTATATATATATATATATATTAAATATTATATAATATATATTAATATTAAATGTTACATTATATATCATATGTTATATATTATTTTATACATTATATATTAATATGTATTTTACAATATATCACATAATATCTTCACATATATATATAGTAAAAAATATATATTCAATATGATATGTATTATATATAAAATATTGTTGTATATATGATAAAATAAAATATAATATATATTATATATATTATATAGGACATAAATTAATATATAGGTTAATTACACTAGTATAAGGCATCCAAAAGGTTTTCAAAGGGGTCATAGAGGGTTCCTAGGGGTCCTAACACGTGATAAATTGTATTAGGACCCCTTAGGTCCCTCTATAACCCTTGGGAACACATTAGAACACTCACGTGTGTCCCAAGGGATCGTACGACCCCTTGGGACACACTTTAGTGTTGAAATGTATCGAAAGGGGTCGTGGGGACTTCCTAGGCATCCTAACACATAAGAAGGTGTACTATGACCACTTAGGTCCCTCTGTGACCTCCGAAGATACAATTGAGTGTTCCAATGTGTTCTCGGGGGTCACAGAGGGACCTAAGAGGTCCTAGTACACCTTATCACACGTTAGGACCCCTAGGAAGTCCCCATGACCCTTTTCGACACATTGGAACACTCAAGTGTGTCTCAAGAGGTCGTAGGACCCCTTGGGACACACTTGAATGTTCCAATGTGTCAAAAGGGGTCATGGGGACTTCTTAGAGGTCCTAGTACACCTTATCATGTGTTAGGACCCCTAAGAAGTCCCCATGACCCCTTTCAACACATTGGAAAAATCAAGCGTGTCCCAAGGGGTCCTACGACCCCTTGGGACACACTTTGATTACATTATATTTTTCCATTAGTATATGCAAGGAAAAACATGATCTACACCATCAATTTATGCTACACCGATAGACAGGGCACAACACTACCTGACACCAAGGTTACCCGATATTGCGAAGTACAAAGCATCCCGACAAACACTATTTAGTGTTACCTGATGACAAAAAGGACAAGGGAACCTGATGAGTAACCAACAGTGAAACCTGAAAAAACAACAAATAGAGGAACTTGACATATGAAGGGAACCCGATGATCAGTTCAATAAAGGAACACCAAAAAAATTTCAGTTCAACCCGACGATCAAGAACCGACAGTCAGTTACATCCTGCAAAAACTGGATCTGACTTTCCACATTAGATAAATCACTAAATTTTTATATTTAGCTTCTTGATTTATTTTAAATCCATTATGTGTGGAGAAAGAAATGTAATTATTATTGTTTTAATCAATTTAACTATTTTAAAACATGCAAACTAAAGGATCAAGGTCAAGTTGTATACCTTGGATCAAGAGTTAACATTGTAATGTGTGATTCTAGAATATGTCAAATACTTGTATAAATAGATGCTCAATCTATTGTGAACATGTTGTTCAATGATGATTGTAGTCACTGAGAGCATCTAAGGATTAGACAATAGAATTCATGCAAAAGGACAAAAAAGGATCAATTCAGTTTCAAGAATAGAACACAGGCTACCGACGAGTAGGAAAAGGTATTAATCAATCACTATAGGTGATATTCATATTTCGTGAGCTTTAATGGATTTGTGATCAACAATTATAGATTGCATACAGTCAGGTTAAACATATTGTACTCATTCTAACATGTGTAGTACACTTAAGAAATCCTTTCAAGGAAGGTGGACTTAACAGTCTTATTGTAAATCTCTTAACCGAGTGCACACTTCATTAGTGTTGCTAAAGCTCTTAGCAAAGTAGATCTTAACAGGTATCCACTTTAATAATCCTAATAGGGTAGATCATCAGAAGTTATCAATTGTAAGCCTTTACCGACTCCCTTCCATTTTGTAGATAGAGAAGTTTTGTGGGTGTCATCCCCACCGCAGTTTTTACTTCCTAACAGGAGTTTTCCGGGATATCATATCTTGTGTTATGTGTTTATTACTTTCATGAATGTTTCAAATAATTAAAGATTATGAATTAATATTACATGCATAAGAAAGAACATCAGATATGGTCGGTAATACAATAAAGATTGTTTACTAATGATGAAAGGTGAAAAGTGATAAAGGTTTTAGAGGTACTGATTCACCCCTCCCCTCTTGGTACTACTTCCCATTAATCCCAACAATTGGTATCAGAGCTAAGTCTCTTCTTGGAAAGCTTAAAGGCTTAAGAGAAAAAATCATACAATGGAGAAGTACAAACTTGATAAAAATATTGAGAATAAAAAGCTTGAAATACAAATGTTCTATGAACAGATAAAGAAGTGAGAATCAAGATGAGAGAGCTGTTGGATGAGAGAAAAGGTATGGCAACTTGGAGCAATGAAAAATATTATCAAGAAGAAGAGATTCCATATTTTGTTGAGTCTTCAGGATCAAATACAAGTAATGTATCAGATACATCAAAAAAGAATATCACAAATCTAAAGGAGATTAATCAACATCTGATAGAGCAAATAAAGATGCTACAAATCGGTCAAGAGACCTAGATGGTAGGAATGATTGATGTGATGAGTTCTGCTAGACAAGTTGAAATAGAAAGAACACTAGCTATTGATGACAGGAGGAAGATTACAGAGAAGCTTCAAGAAAAGGAGTTAGAAATTCAAAGACATGTTGAGCATCACCATGAGATTAAAAATTAGATTATTCTTATGAGTCAAGAAGAAAATAGAATGAATATAGAACTCATTGAAAGAGTACAGGCTATCGGTGAACTAAGAGAAGAGAATGAAAAACTAAAGTATGAGGCTAGAGTTCAGCAACAACATAATGAAATTATCAGAAAGGCTGAAGAAAGCAATAAAAGAATGGATGATTTTCTTGAAGGACAATGAAGAGTCAAAAACAACAACAATGGTCTAGGCTTTACTGAAAATGGAGAATCATCAAATCAAGCCAATCCAAAGAATGTCTATGAAAATCCAAGACCAAGAAAGCTTACATACAAACACTGTGGAAAGCAAGGCCACACATCAAATGTATGTAGAGTCAAAATGAAAGGTATTCCTAAATCTACATCTTCATTCATAGGATTCTATTATAAATGTAACAAGAAAGGACATAAAGCATATGAATGTAAGTCTAAGATGGATTAACCAAAGAAGGAAACCTACATGGACAAATTATACTGTCCTACATGCAAAATGAATGGGCACACAAGTCTTGAATGCTAACAAAATAAAAGGCAAGCATGGAAGCCTAAAGGTCAATAAAATCCCTATCAACCAAAGAGAATCGATAATCAATATGTATGGGACTACAATACATGGACAAATTATATAGCATGTGGTAGATATGGACAAATTATATAGCATGTGGTAGATATGGACACATTGTTGCAAACTGCATGAGAGCATGGACCAAAAGGTCTAGAGGATGGACAAACCCCAGAATGACATGCTTACACTATCATGAAGTTGGTCATCTCAAGAAAGACTCCAGAGACCGAATGATAGAGACAAGCATATATCCCAATGGAAACACCATTGCAGATATCTGGAGGGTTAGGGACAAAATATGGAGAAAATTTTTAAGAAATGATAAAGATGGGCCAAGAAATGCAAATGGTGACACCCCATCCAATGGATCTGGTGACATCACCACCCCCACTTAAGCTGAACAAGTAAGTATGGAACTGCACTACACCAAATCATATTTTACATCGGTTCCATTATACAAATTGATAGATAGTCAAAATATGCATCAATAAAGATGCATATTATGTTACTTGTTGCAACTCTGAGAAAACAACCCCATCAATAAACACATATTAAAAATCATCAGTGAACATAAAGGATGAGATGTCTACACTTACCGAGAATTGTCGGTCAACACAAAAAATGGCTAAGTTGCTAATGTAACCCGACACCCGTTGGTAAGAAAGAAAAGTTATAAAGTTGTCATGATAGAACACTGATATCCATCGGTGAAAGCAAAAATCTTAAAAGCTATCCTGAGCATGATGTCAACACCACCAATGTTAATTGAGAAGTCTTCTCGATGAACTCCATCTTCATGACCCAATGAGCTGTTGAGAATTTATGACAGACTTAGGGAAAAAGTCTATAAATTCTCAACGAGAGCACTTCATTTCTCACACGCGATTTGAAGAGAAAGAGAAGAGAGAAAATAGAGTGATAAGAGATCAGTTAGTAGAGCGACCTCAACTCGATCTAGCACACTCCAAACAGATCACTCACCAGTTTCATGGATTGAAGTAAGTACCGAGTGCAACAAATAACTCTATTGTTATTTTCAAGAAAGCCCTAAATTTGAAATACTATGGCAACCACCTCAAGAACCATAAAGATTGAGAATGAAAAGAAGAATGTGGTTAAGCTGATAAAGAACAACACTTGTGTGGAACCAAAGTACAATATATGCCTAGAGATTGCATCGCAACCTGATGATTCTGGCGCATTTTCAAAAATTCCACCTAGGGTTTTGCTAATAGAGGACATAAGGTCCTAGATTCACTGTAAGATCGCTGAATTAGGTGATCTGGAGATAGAACAAACTTACAAGAAGTTGTGTGATGCAGAAGGGAACCTAAAGGAAGAGCACAAAAACTTAGAGGTTAAAGGGATAACTGTTGCCCTATATTTCTTGAGGGTTTTCAAAACTGACTAGATTAGGTTAGTTTTGAGCAGAATGCATGATTAGAAGTTGTGGTTAGATCAACCTAAGCAAATCACTAAGGATGTGTTACATGCTATAACTGGTTATCCAATAAAAAGAAACCTAAGGAACACAAGCATCCCTCCAGGCCAGAAGTTGAAAAGCTCACAAAAGTATCTAGGATAAAAGAGGTCTTAAGGTTAACACCATCACCGATGAGGAATTGAGGTTCGGTGCATGTGTAATAGGTTACAAGATCTTCGAGGTAAGTAGGCTAAACAACATTGCATCTACAATAGTAAGCACAACTTACAAGATAGTGACAAAGGGAATACAGATGGATCTATGTGAGATCCTATTGAAACAACTTGATGAGAACATGACAACAATCAAGTCTGCAAAGAAAAACACATGTAAGTTCGGTTCACTTATCATGTGTATATTCTTCTACTTTCAAGAATACTTTCCTTCAGTAGGAAAATTAAAGTGGGATACTACCAAACCAATCACACTGCAAATTAGTGAACTTATCAAGTCATTAGGTGACAATTTTGATTCAGTGATGACTCCATACTTCCTTGAATTCAAGGAAAAGATGATGGAAAGAGTGATGATCCCTGAGCAGTTAATTGAAAAACATAGGGATGATATATGTTTTATGGCGGATATAGATTTTACACACATAAAACTGGTTGTACCAAGAGCAACTTGGTTAGCACCTCTTGACTATGAGATCAACATAGACCAAGCAACCAATGTGATTGATGCATTGATCAATGAATGACTTGACAACAAACAACCAAGGTTTGGCACTTATGAAGAGGCCAAGTCCAAGATAAAAACAAGCCTAATTATCAAGAAGATCGTCAACAAGAAGAACAAAATGGTTAATAATCTTGAAAAGATTCTATGGGTTAATGAGGAGGAACAAGAACAAACAGAGGAAACTGATGAAGAGGGTACCATCGGTGAAGAGAAACATGAGCAAAAATCAGATTTTGAGGCAACTAAGTCTGATACACCTCCACCTCCTACAAAGAAACATAGAACAAGGAGCCAAACATCAAAAGATACTACACCTCTTAAGAAAGTTCAAGTGAGGACCTATAAGAGGAAGCAACGGATAGAGAAACAAACTGTAAAGGCAACACCTATAAAAAGGAGAAAAAGAATGGTCAAGACTAAAGCTGACATTGAAGATTCCAAAGAGGATGAGCCTGATGTAAGTAAGAAAAGTTTTCTCACTAGAACAATTGATGAAATTGTTGAGTCAATTGCTACTACTAGTACAATGACTGATAGGAAAATCAGACAACGGGATAAACTTGAGCCAGAGGACCAAAACAAGATACAAGATGCAATAATCAGGGCAATGGTCAAGTTTAAATATGTACCAGTAGAATTTATAGGCCAAATACCCAAAGAGTTGGGTAACAGAATTTCACAACAATGGTCATATGCTCTACATACATAAAAGGAAGCAAGGGAGAGAGTACTTGTTACACTTATGCGTCCTGAATCAAAGATGGAAGAAATCAAGGAAATATTTAAGAAGCACTCAAGTAAATTTATAGCTAATATTAGAGCTTACAAAGAGCTAGAAGATAAGTTTATAGAGCTGGATAGTATGACCGAGACCAAATGGAGACAACTCTTAGCTCTGCCTGTAGATTCAAGAAGTCGTGAGAATTAATTACTTCTCACCGACACACCTCATGTAGAGGAGAAGAAACATAAGGCAAGTCCTCAGCACATTCCTTTGGACAATGTAGATAATGTTGAGCCAATTGACTTAGACAAAGTCATGGATGATCTTGACATTCAAGACATCACTCAGTATGATTCAGATAAAGAACCTCAGAAAGAAGATGATGTAATCTTTATATCTTTTAAGGATCAAATCAAGAAACAACAATTGGAGACCAAAGGAAACAAGCACATGGATGTTGCTAATGAAATATGGCCAGACACATCAATTATTGACATCACAGGTCTGGACCCTGCTGATCAACTACAAAAAGATGAAGATGTCACTGCTCAATAGGATCAAACCGATGATCAGGACACAACACTAGATGTAGCACACATAGTAACATGCCAGTATTGATGAAGGAAATAAATCTACAAGAAGGAAATGAACAATCAAGTGCAGCAGATTCAAGCATACCTAAAGATAAGGGCGATGCAGAGACAAATGACACAACCGATGCACCAAAGGATACAACTGTAGAACAAGTTACAATCGATGATCAGAAACAATCTACTTATCAGAATAAACAAGAGGATAAACAAGTAGAAGAGGAAAAGAAAAAGGAGAAAGGTGAAGAGGCAAAGACATATGACCAGGAGAAGAAAATAGAAGAAAAATCTGCAAAGACACCCAAGGTTGATGGAGAGCTATCTTCACCAAACCGACAGGTGAACCCCAAGCAGAAAACACAAGAAGCTTCATCTACAAAGCCTTCACCGAGCACATCAGATAAGACAATTGAACTAGCAATGGTAGTTCATACATCTACTGTTGGAATTATGTTATATTTGTCATCAGTGAAAACACTTATTCGATTCTAAATGCTTACCGAGCTCATCACTCAGTCCACAGCTTATACCGAGCATTCAGCAATCACTTTGTAAAGCTCAGCGGTAAACAGTTCAAACCGAGAAAAATAGTAGTCACCGAGCATATGAACAGTTCAGCAATATTTACCGAGAAGAGCAACATGTACCGAGCAGACGGTAGTCACCGAGCTTCACCGTAACTACCGAGCCATCAGTTGAAGCCAACCGAGAAGTCAGTTACTACCAAGTCACCAGCGGTTACCGAGTGACATTATATCTACCGAGTCACCAATGGCTACCGAGTTCCAAGCTACACTTCGGGACTAGTATGGACCGAGCTTCTACTCTTAGCGAGAGCATGACGATGCCGAGTATTGTAGTGGATGCCGAGTATCAGAAGATCACTGAGCCAGCTTGAGGAACCCGAGCTTCTACCGACTCAATAATATTTTGTTTACTTATGCAAGGCCGACTTAGGAATAAGTTTATCTTATTTTATTCATTTGTATTTGGCTGACCTTGTAAATTGTAATTATGGGAATGGTATATATATGTAATGTATTATACCATTTGAAGTGTGAAAGTGGAAGTGCAAAATAAGAGAAATCAGTAGAGACTGCAACAAGGCAGCAGAGCAGAGCATTTTCGCAAAGGAGCAGAATAGCCATATCTATCATAGAAGGTGATCAGTACTCAAAGGATCTTATCAATAATATTGTAAGTTAAGATCTACTGTTTCATCCTAACAGTTGAATCAGTTTGTAAATCCTTTAACAGGGTAGACTTAACAGTCTTTCATAAATC